>JAXQQM020082494.1:0-19750 GCA_034641835.2 Pinus albicaulis
AATAGGCCTTAGAGCCTCATTGTAACATAGTTTAGAGGCATGTAGCCTCTACATCTCTTCTCAGAGATAAGCTTCCAGTGCCCCAACTAGTTTATTTCCATTATGTTTGTAAACAAATTTTAGTTCTTTGATATTAATGAAATGAAGTGTTATTCCCGTTGCATCTCTATGTTTCTGTCTATTTCTGTATTTTATTACATTCCTGCATAAATCTAGATCAGTGGTATCAGAGTAGTCTTCTCTTTCTTTTTTTTCTTTGCATGTCCCCAACGAGATCAAGGTATAAGGAGTTAGGGCCGAGTCCCACTTTCTAACTTGTGATTGCGATGTGGTCCAGGTCCCACTTTCCTACCACGTCATCTCCCCTTTCCTGCACTTTTCAAATCTTAGAACTTACCTCCCACTTCTCTTAACAAAACGTTGTGATCTGCGGGTTGCAGGCGGGCGCACCTCTAATCACCCTCTACCTTTCCACCTCCTCCACTCCTCATCTCCGTATCCGACAGTCCTTAATGCTTTTCGTGACCCTTGCAGTTTTCAAACTTTAACCATGAAGAGGGGAGGGGGGGTCCGAAATGGGTGGTATCCAATACCACCCACTCCTCCATGTCTTCCCCTTGTCATTTTGTACCCCCTCTCTGTTACCGCTTACCATTTGATACCCCCTCCGAAAAATATGTTTTCGTTGTCCCCAAAATCGCTACTACCGCACCACGCCCTCCGTCATTTGTGCACATCTGCCAACCACAATCCCTTAACATCCAGACTTATGGGTTTGTGTGCCATTTTTTCCACATGGCATTAAGACTCGGGTAGAACCCAACAAGGAGTAAAAAGGCGGAGCAAGGCTAAACGTCACAAAGAAACAAACATAAAAGGTCATGTCGGGCGTTTTGTGATATAACAACACAAGCCGAAGGGGCAACGAACACATCAGTGCAACTACTGATCCAAGCACCTCATCAATTTAATAATCAAACAACAAATTTCCGAAAATGAAGAGCCAAGGTGTCAGAGCCTTACTCGCCTCTTCGGCATCACACCAGCCCGATCCTGATCATTGTACAATTAATAACGGACTGCTAAAGCCACTGTTATGACCGAACTTATCTTATCACTGCCTACATGGTTCCACTTAGCAAAGGTTTAGTTTGATTATAATTAAGAACTATCATTGTAACAAACAGAGGAACTGATTTAAGTTTTTGTATAAATATTGCATACATTAGCAGTATGAAGGGGGCCTGGAAGGGGGAAAAACCATTGTAATAGACTCATTCAGTTGTAAGAACTCTCTTAAGGATGAATGAAAGATGATGTTGTTTTCCACATTCTTATGTCATGTTTTGTGGTGAACTGCTTCCCTTATGTAATTTGTCTTTCTCCTCTTTTCTCATACTATTTTCTTTTCTTTACTGTGGATAGAAAATTTTGTGTAGGATTTACCATGGGGTATCCTACTCAGCCTTGAAGCAATACGTTATGTTTTTCTCTGAGACTTGGATGTAGAATTCAGAGACAGTCTGCTCTACATCCACGTTGAACAACCAGAATGTAGAATTTAGAGACAGTCTGCTCTGCATTCCCGTTGAACATTAACCTCCTCCTCTTTTCCATCTCACCTGCTGTTAAGATCCATTGACATGGCTAGCTTGCATGCTTGCACCTGACCTCAGTTTCTCATCCATTTGAATCTGTCTGCACCTGTTTGACTCCATAGCCCAATGGCCCCCCTTATGCCACCTCAACCAAAAATATTCAAAGAAACCCCTATACACTAATAGCTACCCTAAAATCCCCCATAAACAAAGCTAAATCTAACAGAGAGAGCCCTCTCTGAGTCCAGGAAGGCTAGGTCCTAGATTCCAAAGTTGGTTTGATGTTTCCCTCCGTAATTCTGTCTTCAGCCTTCGAAATTATAGAGTGATAACAACTACAATTATAGAGAGAAATCCCTAATGGAGAGTGTTATCCCCAAAGGGATAATGATTTGAATTATGAAGGGAAAAAAATTATATACATATTTGTAACCAAAACATAGAGATACAATGAAACTTGACTTCTATTAATAAATGGGAAATTTTGAATTTGTATACATGCATAATGAAAGTAAATTAGCTCGAATGGTCATAGATTATCTCTAAGAAGAGATGTGACGTCTACGCACCTTTGTTGAACTATATTAAAACAAGGATTAGAGTCGTTTTTATCATGAAGAAGTAATAAGAAACCCTAAACATCCAAAAAAATAACCCTAGTAAATGAAGCACCATAAGGCTTTTGGACCCCAATGGAGTAAGTTGGAACGTCAACTTCCTGGGGTCGTAACTTTAGCATACGATATTCATTTGGGTGCACATAATAGCTCATTGGAAAGTTCTACCAAAGAAGTACATTTTTCAACTATTTTTGATCTATTTCACCACAAAACATTGTTTAGGGCTTGAAAATGATTCTAGAAGTTCAAGGTCGAAAAACTACCAAAAAATGAAAATTTGTGTTGCGAGCTAGTGGAATAGGTGGGTGGCCACTGATATCTACCTGGATTAGATAAGCACTTGAAGAGGAACATGCATGTATTTTTCTATTGATATGATTAAGCTCTCTCTTTTTTTTGTAACCTTCATAGATATATTTATATTACTGGAAAATTGATATTACATTGATAGCTTCTACCTCCCAAAAAATATCTAGGCTCTCGTATTCCAGTAGTGGGGACAAAGTTCACCATTTCTATTAGTAACAAACTTAGACCCTTTCAGAAGCCCCCTGACATTCCTTAGTTAAATTCCCATATTGTTCAAAAAATATACAGCACTTGCTAAGCATCAGTCTAGATAGAGAAGACATAACCCATAAGTAATTACATTCATAAGTGTGTTCAGGGCAGCTAAAAAAAACCAATGTTCACATATAGCATACTAAGACATCTTGAAAGTGATACAAGCATAAGAAAACTAAGCATAGCGTATTAAAAAATATATATTCTTGCACCATGAAAAACTAGTAATCTAATATGATAACTAGATAGAGGGAGTTGGAGTTTTCATGGGGTTGATTCTCTTCTGCAACATTGCTAATAAATTGTGAGTGAGGTTGTGAATCTAGTTCAAAGTTACAATTGGACTCCACATAGTGCTTCACCTGTGTTAATATGGCCATGATATCATCCAAATTGTATCTAATGTCTTGGATAATTTGTTTAATTTCATCTGTTGTTGCAAAAAACTGATAGTTGTTGACTTGCTTGTCATAGATGACCATGTGAAGCAAGGTTTGTAGCTGACAGTGCACAACCAATGAGTGAAGAAAATGAAGCCTCGTTTTTCAAAAAATTTCGGGATCCAGAGTCCATTTGAAGGTGTGGAAACTTATTTCAAGGTCATAAAAGTATGTTTGATCCTAAAATTCCTTAGCTTCCAAGTGAAGAATCATGTTCCTCATTTTAGGGAGGATAGAATTGAAATGATAAGCCACAAAGTTCCAACGAAAGATAAGTTGTGAAGAATCTCATTCCTCATTTTAGGGAGGACAGAATTGAAATGATAAGCCACAGAGTGCCAACCAAAGAGAAGTTAATGATGAGAGGAGGATGCGCCTAAGGCGCCACCCTAACGACTCTGTCGACCATGTCCGGGAGCCATGAAATAGTAAGGACAATGTATATAAATAGGTGAAGGTGCATCAACCAGGAGATGATGATGACATACAAGAAATATTATGAAAGTGTGAAGAATGAATGAAATAAGGGCATCATCAACCCTAGAAAGGAAGAACGACCCAAAATTACTTACTAGGTAAGCATCTCTTTCAAACAGAATTCATAGAAGATACTGACATATTGGAACTAGGAGACATAGATTAGCCAAGACTCGACCCATTATACTATCAAAACCATGTAAAAAATATTCCAGAATATAGACACCACATACCAATACAGGATAACTAAATGATATACTCACAGAGTCAGTAATTTGGGAGGATGCAGTGGGTAGCACAGCGACAAACTCAAAGGATGGACCCATTGTTGTGTTATGGAGAAACAAAAAAAAGAACATATGCACCTGCAATAACCATATATAATGCTGAGGTGAAATGATACACAGTAGCCAGTGAATTGACAACAATAAATGAATCATAAACATTCGAAATAGATAAACCAACCTTCACATAAATCATTGAGCTCCAACATTGATAACCAAGACCAGAAGGAGAGTTGGAAATCTTCTGCAGTCCTACTAAAAATATTCAAAATATGCTACCCTGGGATACGGTCCATATGTTTATAAAGGAAAATCAACGAGAGAGGATCGAACAGGCAGGAGAAGGCTTGAGCGAGCGAAAACCTAATAAGGACAAGTGTACTTCATGGCACACATGTTAACACCCATATTAAAAACCCAATTCATGTTTAATCTTCCCTTAGATGAATCCATGATCAGTTGCGATGGTCGGAAACAACAAATAAGGGGATGTCGGATTGAGACCCCTCTCCCACCACATTCCCACATTCAAACTGATTTGACGATGGTAGATGTGTTTGAGCCTGAAGGCAGAGTGGATACCATGCGAGGATGATTTCAGGACAGGTGGAGACCTAGGATCTCATCCCCATGGGCACCTTTGTGTCGGCCCCAAGTTCTCCTTCGATGCTTCATCAAATATTAATATCTTAAAACCTTCTGGAGGAGGTGTGAAAATATTGGTTCCATGATCCTTTAATTCGAGGGGCAGAGAGAAACAAGAGATAAACAAGGAGGGATGTAGATCCAATTTTTTGAAAATGCAATCCTCCATCTCAACAAATGACCAATCATATTTTGTAGAATGGGATGCAATAATCGTTTCTTGAATATTTCGAATGATGATCTCTTGTAAACTAGCAATGTCCCTCTTTTTTGTATTAAACACTCTAAAATTATGTTCTTTATAGAAATTTCATAATACAAAGCCAAAGGCCAATCACCAAGCTCGTAAGGCAATAGGATTCTTGAAATTATGTTCAAATCATTGAGTTAATAGATTTGTAACTGTTCTAGATTGTGGCAAGGGGCATCGGAATATTTGTGGGATAATGTCCCAAGTGCAACGCACAAAGGTGCAAGTCATAAAAATGTGTTTTTTTGTCTCTTCTGCTTGAAAGCGTCGAGAGAAAGCCGACGGCCTCTCATAGCATTTTCATCGTAAGAGTTCCTATGTAAGGGTACATCCTTATACAAGCAAACAAACAAAAGTAGCAAGTTTTGGCCATCATTTGTTTTCCCACAATTTCTTCCAAAAAACTACATTGTCACCAATATAAAGACATGAAAGTATGTTGTATGCTTCTTTAAATGAAAAATTACCTAATGATTGTTGTCCACATCATAAAATATCTCGTTGCTAAGAGACCCTGATCTGTCTATTATCTAATAGTTCTTTAAATTCCTTCCAAGGGTAGTTGTCATCATTGTGTGCCCAGTCATCTCTATCCTTCCACACCCTCCATTCTTGTTTCTTCGTCAGAGGTTTCCAAAAATGATTAAGCTCTCTCTTACTAACATACAAATTTTACTCATCCAAACATGATATTTCTTTTTTTTCACATGTGTTCGCTCAACCATGTTATATCAACTCACTTCCTCGACTTAGGTGGTCTAGAAAGGATTGGTGTTTGAAAATTGCATACAAGTAGTTGGATGGTATTATGGTCTTACGTGTGTAATTGTGGTGATGCTTTTCCTTCATCAAGAGTTTGAATAAAAGCATAGAACCAACTTTCCCTTCAGTAAGAATTTGAATAACAACATAGAAAATATGCCTCATTTTAGTTCTTTGTGATTATCCATAAATCTCATTTATATTATTCTTATTTCTCGTCAAGATGAAGGATGCTCCCTCAAACTTGTCACAAGTATACTATTTCATTTTTTTTTGTTTGCTAAGTTGTGTGAGTCATGAAATGACTGCACACTTAACATTTGGCTTGAAAATTTGTGACCCGAAGGTATCTAAATCATCAGAATCACCAGGGGTCGCACCTGACCTGGGTCACACCAATCCTTATATTCTATTTCATTTTTAATCAAGCCTTAAATTATAATTAACACATCTACATCATTACAAAGACATGAAAAGTAAATTTATTATCTCATTTTTTTATGTTTTGGGTGTTATTAAAAATATTTGTAATTTTTATTTGTAATTTACATATATTTTTTTAATGTTATGAACATATTTATCATAGTTATATTAAAAAACTTTATATTAACACAATTAATCTAAAAATATAAAATTATATATATATATATGACTTGACCTATATAAAATTCGAATATTAAATCTTATGATTTACATCATTTTTCATTACACAATTTTACATCACCATACTCGCACACTTGAAACCATAATACTATCCAGCTACTTATATGCAAAGAGTTTAAATAGTACATAAAAATAACTTTTGAGAATTCGAATAACAACATAAAACTTATGCCTCATTATTTGCCTCATTCTCGTTGTTTTATAGTCCATAAATCTCATTCTTATTTCCTTTCAAAATGAAAGATGATCAATCATACTTGTTATTCTTATTTCCTTTCAAAATGAAGGATGATCATTCATACTTGTCATTGATATGCTATTTCATTTCTAATCAAGCTCTAAATTATAATTAAACACGTCCACGAAACATGAAAAGTAAATATTTTGATTTTTCTTTTTAATTTATATATATTTTAAAAATATTTTTTTTTACGGTTGCTAAAAATATTTTGATTCTTTTTTAATATATATATATTTTAAAATTTTATAAAAGATCCTACAACCACATTAGAGCTCAATTTCATAATCTTTGCTGCAATACTAACCTTCCTAGCCTTTTAAAATGTCAAAATTTTAGTGAGCTCGGGAGGCTTCTCTCCAAGCTTTTTGAGCATAGAAATAAAACCTTAAATCAAACTAAATAACTCTTTTCTTTAGGTCCGATAGACCAAAGATTGATCTCAGTGGACGTTAACCACCACCACCATCATCATCATCAATAAAAACTTTATATAACAAAAAAATAATTTAAAAATATATAATTAAATATTATTTTTTATTTAAATATTGTGTTTTTTAATTATTTTGACCACATATAATTTTAATATTGAATTTGATGGTTTTCATCATCTTTTATTATACACCACAACAATTAAGTTGTCTCATACACTGAAAATGTCAAATTTATTATAATTTCATTAAAACATAATTAAAATATTTTAAAATAAAAATATAAATTTTTTACACATTAAGTTGTCTCATGATCTTTAATGAAAATGTCAAATTTCTTATAATTTTTTAAAAAATTAATTAAAATATCTCAAAATAAAAATATGAATATAATTTTTTTACACAACACCAATTATGTTCTCCTATAAACTTATAATGAAAATGTCAAACTTATTATAATTTTTTAAATAAATAAAGTTGTCTCATAAACTTATAAAAAAAATGTCAAATTAATTATAATTTCCTTAAAAACTAAAGTTGTCTCATAAACTTACAAGGAAAATGTCAAATTTATTATAATTTAAAAAAAAAAAGAATCCTAAAATATAAATATAAATTTTATAAAAATTATGAAATCACATTGAAATAATATATTTGTTTTTCTTAAAATAATGTAAATAATTAAAATATAATAAGGTCTTTCTAAATATTTATATCTTTGTTATAATACAGATCAAAAAAATTATACCTTTTCAAATTTTCACTTAATCTAATTTCAGATCTCAATTCATTTTAAATAATTAATTTCAAAAATTAAAGAAGTCAATGCTAATAAAGAAGTCATTTCTATGTACAGATAAAGAATTCATTTCTATGTATAGCAGTACTTCTAGACAATGCTCATCTTGTCTTCAAATCATGTAAATTTCTAATAAAGAAGATGAATTCTTTATCTGTACATAGAAATGACATCTTTAATGAAAATGTCAAATTTCTTATAATTTTTTAAAAAATTAATTAAAATATCTCAAAATAAAAATATGAATATAATTTTTTTACACAACACCAATTATGTTCTCCTATAAACTTATAATGAAAATGTCAAACTTATTATAATTTTTTAAATAAATAAAGTTGTCTCATAAACTTATAAAAAAAATGTCAAATTAATTATAATTTCCTTAAAAACTAAAGTTGTCTCATAAACTTACAAGGAAAATGTCAAATTTATTATAATTTAAAAAAAAAAAAAAATCCTAAAATATAAATATAAATTTTATAAAAATTATGAAATCACATTGAAATAATATATTTGTTTTTCTTAAAATAATGTAAATAATTAAAATATAATAAGGTCTTTCTAAATATTTATATCTTTGTTATAATACAGATCAAAAAAATTATACCTTTTCAAATTTTCACTTAATCTAATTTCAGATCTCAATTCATTTTAAATAATTAATTTTAAAAATTAAAAATAATATATAATAAATTTCATTTCAATAGAAACACATTCCAAGAAAAACTATCAATCATATAAGTTTTTCCAAGGTCGGGAAACCGTCCATAAACAAATTTTTATTCAAAAAAAACTTATTTATATAGAAAATATAATAATTAGGAATATTATAAACATAAATTAAGAATCATTAATATTATTAAATAATAAAAAATTATAATTTTAAATATAATATTTATAAATTTATATTTTTCCATATTAATATAAAACATTTTTTAAATACATTTTAATTAGTTAACCTTTTGTATAATTTATAAAATAATTATTTTTAAACTATATAGATTAATTTTCAATTTATAAAATAAAAATAATTTTATTATTTTGGAGCCATTAACACCAGAACAATATAATAATTTTGTTATTTTCGAACCATTCACCAGAACAATATTAAACTTGATTAATTATGAAAAGCATAGTCAAATTTGGCTCGCAAGTAAAACTTCAATTTCCCCTATTTGAGACGATTCAACTGCTTTGCTTTACTTTATATGTATTTAGATAGAAATTAGAACCAGTACCGTGCACATAGAATACATGAAAAAAAAACACGCTAATAATAATTAATCAAAACGATATATATATATATATATATCTTTGGGATTAAACTAAATAACAAATTATACAAAGTTATATTTTGTTATCCATTACAATGATTAATTTGTCTTCTCATTTGAAACAGAGGAAACTGCCTGCGTTCAATGCGTTCAATCGTCGGACATTGTAATTTGTGACATCCATAAACATCAAGCTGCTCCTCCAACCATTTGCAGTGTTCAACACCTTCTACTTCTTCTAATTCCAAACAGCAACGAACATTTAGGACTCTAAGCTTTCTCAACTGCCATATCCCCCTTATGCTCTTCAGCTTCACACATCTAGCTGCGTAAAATTGCTCCATAGATACCAATGCTTCCATACTGGGCAGCTCTTCTAACTCGGAGCAGCCACCAACGTCCAGTGCCCGAAGCTTTGTCCACTGCTCCAACCCCCTTATTCTCTTCAACTTCACACATTCACGTGCACTAAACTGCTCCATACATACCAACGTTTCCATTTTTGGCAGCTTTTCTAGCTCGGAGCACCCGCTGAGATTGAGCATCCGAAGCTTAACCCACCGCTGCAACCCCTTTAGGCTCTTCAGCTTACACATCCAGATGCGTAAAACTGCTCCACAGATACCAATGTTTCAATTCCTGGCAGCTCTTCTAACGCGGAGCAGCCACCAACGTCCAGTGCCCGAAGCTTTGTCCACTGCTCCAACCCCCTTATTCTCTTCAACTTCACACATTCACGTGCACTGAACTGCTCTATAGATACCAACGCATCCATAGTAGGCAGCTCTTCTAACTCGAAGCACCCGCCAACATCGAGCAGCGAAAGCTTCTTCCACTGGTCCAACCCCCTTATGCTCTTCAACTTAACACATCCACGTGCACTAAACTGCTCCATACATACCAACGTTTCCATTTTTGGCAGCTTTTCTAGCTCGGAGCACCCGCTGAGATTGAGCATCCGAAGCTTAGCGCACCGCTGCAACCCGTTTAGGCTCTTCAGCTTCACACATCCCGATGCGTAAAACTGCTCCACAGATACCAATGTTTTAATTCCTGGCAGCTCTTCTAACGCGGAGCAAAGGCTAACACAAAGCACCCGGAGCTTTGCCCACTGTTCCATTCCCTCTATGGTTTTCAACTTCACACATCCATCTGCCAAGAACTCCTCCAGAGATACCAATGTTTGCATTCCTGGCAACACTTCTAACGCGGAGCACCTGGCAACAGCCAGCATTCGAAGCTTTTCCCACCGCAATGATCCCAAACTTGGCAACTCTAATTTTAACTCGGAGCACCCGCGAACATTGAGCATCTGAAGCTTTGCCAATTGCTCCAACCCACTTATGTTCTTCAACTTCACACATCCTTGTACACTAAACTGCTCCATAGACACCAACGCTTCCATACTTGGCAGGTTTTCTAACTCAGGGCACCTGCTAACATTGAGGTTCCTAATCCTTGCCCACTTCTGCAACCCCAGTATGTTCTTCAGCTTCACACATTCAGTTGCGTAGAACTCCTCCAGAAATACCAATTTTTCCATTTTTGGGAGCTCTTCTAACGCGAAGCACCTGGTAACACTGAGCACCCGAAGCTTTTCACACTGCCCCAGCCCAGGTATGCTCTTCAGCATCACACATCCATCTGCGCTAAACTTCTGGAGAGATACCAATGTTTTCATATTTGGCAGCTCTTCTAACGCTGAGCACCCTGTAACCGTCAGCACCCGAAGCTTTGCCGACTGTCCCAACCCCTCTATGTTTTTCAGCTTCACAGAATCGTTTGCATAGAACTCCTCCAACAATACCAATGATTCTATTCCTGGGAGCTTTTCTAACTCTAAGCACCTGCTAACACTGAGCACCCGAAGCTTTGCCAAATGCTTCAACCCTGGTATGCCCTTCAGCATCACACATCCATATGCGCTAAACTCCTCTATAGATAATAATTTTTCCATTTCTGGCAGCTCTTTTAAGGTGGAACACTCGCCAATATTCAGCGTCCGAAGCTTTGAACACTGCTCCAACCCCTTTAGGCTCTTTAGCTTTCTACACCCATATGCGTAAAACTTCTCGAGAGATATCAGTTTTTCCATTGTTGGCAGCTTTTCTAATTCGGAGCACTCGCGAACATTCAACACCCTAAGCATTGTACACTGCTCCAATCCTGGTATACTTTTCAACTCCACACATCCATTCGCATGAAACTGCTCCAAAGATACCAATGCTTCCATCACAGGAAACTTTTCTAATTTTGAAAACTCTTTTAATTTTAAGCAACCGCTAACACTTAGTACTCGAAGTTTTGCCAACTGCTCGAACCCCTCTATGCTCTTCAATTTCTCACATCTATATGCGTAAAACTCCTCCAAAGATACTAATGTTTCCAATGTTGGCAGCTCTTCTAACGCGAAGCATTCGCTAACACTCAGCATCCTAAGCTTTGCCCAATGCTTTACTCCCTGTATCTGCTTCAGTTTCACACATCCATATGCGTAAAACTCCTCCAGGTTAACCAATGTTTCCATTGTTGGCAGCTTTTCTAAGGCTGAGCACTCACTAACAGTCAGCAATCGAAGCTTTGTGCACTTCTCCAGTCCACATATGTTCTTGAGCTTCACACAACCAATTGCGATAAACTTTTCCAAAGATACCAATGTTTTCATTATTGGCAGCTCTTCTAAAGCGGAGCACTCGCCAACATTTAGCTCCCGAAGCTTTGAACACTGCTCCAACCCCTGTATGCTCTTCAAGTTCCCACATCCACTTGCGTTTAACTCCTCCAGAGATACCATTTTTTCCATTATTTGCAGCTTTTCTAAAACGGAGCACTTGCTAACACTCAGCACCCGAATCTTTGCCCACTCGTCCAATCCCTGTATGCTCTTCAACTGCACACATCCATCTGCGTAAAACTCCTCCAGAGATACCAATGTTTTCATTATTGGCAGCTCTTGTAATGCGGAGCACCCGCTAAGACTCAGTACCCTAAGCTTTGTCCACTGCTCCAATCCCTCTATGTTTCTTCAAATTCACACATCCATTTGCATAGAACTCCTCCAGAGATATCAATGTTTCCATTTTTGGCAGATCTTCTAAGGCTGAGCACCCTCGAACACTTAACAACCTAATCTTTGTACAATGCGCTAACTCTGGAATGCGATTCAGTTTCACACAACTGTTTATTACCAACTCCTCCAAAAATACTGCCTGCTGGAAAGGTACCTGCAAAATGTTAGTATTCAACTACAATAAAGATATTAAGAAACGATTTGCCCTTTAATTCAACAGAAAAACTGCTCGAGTTCGAAATCGATTGAGACATTGTGGTGCATGCAATATTAGTATACAGGGTAATTCAACAAATTTCTAATTACCTGTGAGTCGCTTTCACTTTCCCAGAATGTTATTAATTCACTCCCGGACACTTCTAGATGCCTTAAATTCTCCACTGGAATCCAGGAAGGCAAGGAAGTATATGGACAGTTTATCCAACGGAGCCATAAAATCTCTGATAAGCTTCCCCTCTCCAAAATGCGCTCCAAGACAACACCTTCAGTATCAAGAATTCGCAGCGTCCTCGTAGTAATACCGCCCAATACAAAATCGTAATCATCGTATTCACTGAGATTTATCTTAAGTCCCCGGACAGTTACTACCTGATCATTCTTGAAAAACGATCGTTACCACAGATTGATGAATTAAAACGATAATTAACCTTGGAAAGCACTGCTGAATTAAAGGGTGATTGCAATCACTTATTGAATAATCTATAAAGATTGAATTACTGAAAACTTACAGATGATTGCTGCAACAGATTATCAATGACGTTCTGTGTCCAACGCCAAAGACGAAATGGCAACAGATTTTCAGCGAGATCTCCTCCCAAATCTCTTAGGTGCTGGTGCATATGTATCACATCCAGACTGTCTACTTCCACAAGACATCTGTCTTGTAAAATTTGAAACCCCCGCCTTCCTTTCCAGCCTGATCTGTTCCATATGCTTATGGCTGTATCCCTGTTTTGTCCACCGAGGAAACATGCAATGTCTAGGAATATCTGTCGTCCCTCTTTATCTAGGGCATCATAACTAATTTTAAGCTTTCCCTTTACCTCAATGGGGAGACTCCCCAATTCGTCTTCCCACTCTGATTTGTCTTTTCCATAAAGATGTGCCCCATATACTTTTAAAGATAGGGGTAATCCATTACAAGATTCTAAGAATTTATCTGTAAGAGTTTCAAATCCTTCGCGCGGACAGGCTTGGTTGAAGGCATGGGAACAGAAGAGCTCTCTCGAGTATTTTGTGTTAAGCCCAGTTAGTTTATAAACTGATGATATTTCCACCCTTGCGCTTATGAGAACATCCTTATTTCTAGATGTAATCAATATTAAGCTCCCTGGAAGGAAATCGTGAATTTGAACAGGCAAAAGTGCATTCACCTGATCCACATGGTCTACATCATCTAAAATTATCAAAACGTTGGAAGATTCGAGATGCTTTATGGGCATCTCTTTACCTTCATCAATACTGCAATGCTTCAAAAGTTTTCTCTGCGGCAAATTGATCATTAAAGCGTTAGAAGGTTTGAGATGTTCTATGAGCATTTCTTTACCTTCATCAACACTGTCTATTGGCTTATTGAATCGAGTCAAAACCTTCAACAGTTTTGCTTGCAGAGAAGTTAAAGAACCTTTGGCTGCATGATCTTTGACGTCAAATAAGAAGCAAGATCTAAGATAATTTGATTTCTTCTTATTGAAGAATTGTTTTGCCAACGTTGTTTTACCTACGCCGCCTAACCCTACGATCCCCACGAACTGAGGTTTTCCGCTTTGTGGTTGCTGCTGGATGACTATATTCTCAAAATCTAACAACTTGTAATCCAAACCTTTTGGATATTCGGCCACATACAAATCTGGCTTTTTCTTTTTGACCATTTCCGACAGACATTGAACAACCTTATCTAGCAGCTCCAGTTCCATCTCCTCCCTGATTATTGATAAAAATAAATAGAAATAGTGAGAAACAAGCGTCTATGTCTATATATTAAGCATAAAATAGTGAGAAGTAAGGTTGACTTCTCACCCATTGGATGCCTCTAGCTCGAAACCAGAATAGTCTGCAACCTGACAAAGTGCATTTCTCCATTTTTCAACCGTGCTGGAGTCATAGCGCAGTTTGCCTTCATGAGTTCTCTTCTCTGCCAGTTCTTTGAGGGCTTGAGCATACTTTCCATCTTTGCCGTGCGTCCACCGAACCTCAGCAGGCGTGACACGATAAAATATAGGAATAATAGGAGCCTTTGACTCCAACATCAATAGCAGTTCATTTAGGCACCAATATGATTGGGCATATCCAGGGGAGAAGATCGCCACGTGAGCAGAGGCAGTTCTAATAGCATCTGTTATTTGCAAAGGAAAATTGAATCCTGCTTGCAATTCAGCCTGATCCAGAAAGGCGCTCAAACCTTTTTCAAGAAGGCGAAGGTAAAGAGACCTAGCGAAGGTTTTCTTCACATCAACTCCACGATGGTTTATAAATATCTCATACCACCGCGCAGCTGTGGAGGAGGATGCCGCCATTGCCAATTAGTAAATAGAAATGGCAAAGGATGGTTAACACAAATTACAAAGGAGGATGAATTAGAGTTGCAGAAGCCTCTAGGAATAATGCTTGAAATGACAACCTCAGAGAGAAGATCGTGTATATATACATACATAGATCATTAAAACAAACCCTTCACCCCTGGTAATCAGCGCCTACAGACCCCATTGTAACGCTGTGCTCCTGTGGGCCCCTGGTTTATCTATATCTTCGGCACGTTCTCATCTTGAATATTGGTAAAATATCCAAATTTGGATTTTTTCAATGTTTGTGATTGAAGTTACCCACTTTTATAATAATATCCTCAAATTTGATTCAATCTTGGTTAGCAGGCTTTGTGATTTAATAAGATTGTTGACGTAATTTCCACATCTCAGTCCACGTTTGTGATTCACGAGCACGTTCTCCATCGGAAATTGGGTATCCCATATGCTCATCCACGTTTTCCACTTATTATAAGACGTGCAAATTTGGATTCCGTTCGTTCGTCCTTAACACGTGCTCTGCATCCACACTTCAAGAAAGTCAACCCTTCGCTCGAGTGGGGTTGATTAGCACCTCACCAGATTAGTTGAACCCACATAGTCTCATCGAAATACTTATTCCTTTAGAGACTAGGCCTTGGACATTAAATAATTGGTTCAATATAATCGTGATAATTATCATTTTATTAATTTAATGCTCAATTATTAATAGTTACAGTTAAATTATTTTTTTTAATTTTAGAAAAATAAACTTTTGATTAATTAAAAAGAATTTTAAAATCTTATTATAATATTAAAAATAGTTATACCTACAATTCAGTCAAATATCATTTAACTTTTAAAAATAATTTAAAAATCTTATTTAAAAATAATTATACTCTAAATTTAATCAAATATCATTTATATCATTTAAACTTAATTAAAGATGAAAACAAAAACTACCAAATTATCTATTTCCTATCCCAAATTTGGATCTTTTCAATGTTTGTGATTGAAGTTCCCCACTTTTATAATAATATCCTCAAATTTGATTCAATCTTGGTTAGCAGGCTTTGTGATTTAATAAGATTGTTGACGTAATTTCCAGATCTCCGTCCGCGTTTGTTATTCACGAGCACGTTCTCCAGTGGAAGTTGGTTATCCCACATGCTCATCCACGTTCTCGACTTATTATAAGACGTGCAAATTTGGATTCCGTTCGTCCTTAACGTGTTCTCTGCATCCACACTTCAACAAAGTCAACCCTTCACTCGAGTGGGGTTGATTAGCGCCTCACCGGATTAATTGAACCCACCTAGCCTCATCGAAATACTATACTTATTCCTTTCAAGACTAGGCCTTGGACATTAAATAATTGGTTGATTAATATAATCGTGATAATTATAATTTTATTAATTTAATGCTCATAATTAAATTATTTTTTCAAATTTTAGAAAAATAAACTTCTAATTAATTAAAAAGAATTTTAAAATCTTATTACAGTATTAAAAATAGTTATACCCAAAATTCAATGAAATATCATTTAATTTTTAAAATTAATTTTAAGATCTTATTAGAAGATTAAAAATAATTATACCCTAGGTTTAGTCAAATATCATTTAAACTTAATTAGAGATGAAAACAAAAACTACCGAATTATCTATCTCTTATCCCAAACAGAAAAAATTAAAATACTCCGTTAAATATTTTCATTTTTAAAATACGTTTAAAAGAGTAAAGCTAAGACTTATTTAGTTGGATGACACCTGGTCATTCTTTTCATGCTTATAGAAATTCACATTTCTATACAAATCAGAGAAGTTATATAAATTTAAATAATTATTAATATTTATTAAAACAAAAAATAATAAAGAATGTGTCACTAAAAAAATTAGTGAAGTTATTTTGAGGAGTAATAAGTTTTTTTTTTTTTTTTTTCAAATTAATCACATTGCCTATGTTGAAGATTGCAACAAGAAACAGTGAAGGAAGCATCCTGAAACATCATTCCTTATCCTAGTTGGAAAGTGATCACCTAAACTAGGTGGGGGCCACACAGGTGATTTTTGTCGCAAAGTCTATTTTTAGACATATGGATCATGTTCTATAAGTTACGGGATGCTATTTGTAGATGGTTGGTCAAGTTGGAAAAATAGATAGATTTCTATTCTTATACATATTGGGCGGAATCTATTTTTAGATTGCTAGTCTAAAAATAGATATGTCGAATATTATTAGCTCTTAATAATATTTAGACTCTAAACATTATATTATTCTCTTGGAGCACTTTAGTTAAGTGCACAAATGTGGCACAGGAGCTGACAGAAGGAATTACACTATTCCTGAGGGTTAAGTGGAGCTATTGCATGGATACTTCAGTTAGAACTCATGTGAGAGAGTTTGGTGGAGTTGATTAAGGAAGTTAATGGAGTTGTGTTCAGTTTAACTGAGTTAAACATAGTTGAGCTAGTTGTATCTAGTCTAACTGATTGATACACTAGTGAGAGTGGTGTGAATTAATTATTAATTAATTCACTAATTATAAACTCATTAATCAACTAAAGAATACATCGGTTAACTTCAGTGCATGGACAGTTTCAGTGGAGACCAGTGCAGAGATAGGTGAAAGGGCAAGTATGACTATCAGTTGTGACTATAAGTGATGGATGGTTTGCATCCAACACTCAGTAGATATGCCTTTAAAGACTACGTGAGCAAGGCTGGGGTATTTCAAACTCATCAAGAGCCATTCTTCAGCAGGGATTGCACAGTAGAGGTAGGCTATCAAGTGGCAAATATTGGAGCATGTGTTTTGCTAGATCTAGCTTGATTAGTGTGTAGCAATTGGAGATTGTACTGAGAGCTTGTGAGGAGCTTTGTACAATGATTGTTACATGATATATATGACATATATAATATAAAGATAGTTGGGGGTTTTCAGCTTTAAGCTTTCCCATTACATATTGTGTTCATATGTGTGAATTTTTATGGCTTTAATGTGTGCATGCAATTGATTTTATTTCTGCATGTAATGATCAATGGTAGAAGAGATTTTGTATTGTGCATGAAGTCAAATAGTGTGTGATTAGGAGAATCTCAGTGAATAATATATCAGTTATTCAAATTTCTACATGGTATCAGAGCGATATTGATCATTGGAGCAATTGCAAAGCATTGAAGCGGTTGAGTTTGTCTTTGATGGAATTCAAAATTGCTATAGTGATTTCTTGGTGTCAAAGTTGAGATGTCTTTCGATGGATTGCGATTGGATTCTCTTCCCTTGGGGGCAACTCGGGTATATTGCATGGAAGGATAGGATGGAAGCTGATGTGGATGACAATGGGTTGAAGGAATTCATGGATACATGAGATTCTAAGCGGGTTCTAGTGATCTTTAACGCACTTGACACATGGCAAAGAAGGTAGCGAAAGTGTCGAAAGGATTACGTTGGAAGGTTTGAAGGATCACATAGTTTCCAGCCTTCATGGTAAATCTTCTCCATTCTTGATGTGGAAAGCTTTGACAGCCTTGTTCCAAAGCAAGAGCGACCAGAGGAAGTTGGCGCTCAAAGACAAACTCAGGAAAATAAAAATGGAAAAATTGGCTTATTACGGTACACTTGACAAAGTTTGTCAAGTTTGCGGGGTAGAGCTTCGGTGTAGGAGTTACACACGATGAGGAAGGACAAGTCAAGAAGGTTGGGATTCGAGCAAAAGAATCTCTACGGACTTGATGGGATGTCTACGAAGCTTCCTACTGTTGGGAAGTGCAAGAAAGACATGCAATTGATGCTTGAGAGGGAGAAAATTTTGCATGCAGGTAATAGTGAACCTTGAGATGTGGAGAAACCACAAGATGAGGATCATGGAGTGGTGGAAACCACTCATGCAAATAAATTTCGTGCCAGATGGGCAGAGGGAGTGCATGCGGCTATACCACCAGGTGAGAGGTGGGGCAACATGCATGATTAATCCCAAGAGGAGATTTCTGGGCAGGATTCATGAGATGGTGTGGATCTCATGAGTTGAACACAGCTACGAGGTGCCCACAGAGCAGCAGTAGCATGATTAGTTGGATTGATGCAGGCAGATCAAAGTGACAGTGTCGAATACTGGAGCGCGGTTCAGAGTTGACAGCAAGTGTAGAGTGCATGGGTGCAGAGTTCAACAGCGCAGTGGTTCCTGAAGACATGTGCAGTTGGTACCAGCAGAAGTTGAAGACTTTGATGATAGATGCATTAAGACTGATTTAGTTGTTTGGAGCCTATTCAGTTTCAAAAGTGTTGCAGCAAGGTTGCAGGGCGAATGCATGGAGTTGCATGTCGCATGCAAAGACATTCCTTTCTTGTTGATAGGGAGTGTTGAAGATTGCAACAAGAAATAGTGAAGGAGGCATCCTGAAACATCATTCCTGATCCTAGTTGGAAAATGATCACCTAAACTAGGTGGGGCCCACACAGGTGATTTTTGTCACAAAGTCTATTTTTAGACTATGTCTATTTTTAGACATGTCGATCATATTCTATGAGTTGCAGGATGCTATTTGTGGATGGTTGGTCAAGTTGGAAAAATAGATGGACTTCTATTTTTAGACATATTGGGTGGAATCTATTTTTAGATTGCGAGTCTAAAAATAGATATGTCGAATATTATTAGCTCTTAATAATATTTGGACCATAAACATTATCTTATTCTCTTGGAGCACTTCAGTTAAGTGCACAGATGTGGCACAGGAGCTGACAAAAGGAATTGCGTGACAAAAGGAATTACGTTATTCCTAAGGGTTAAGTGGAGCTATTGCATGGATACTTCAGTTAGAACTCATGTGAGAGAGTTTGGTGGAGTTGATTGAGAAGTTAATGGAGTTGTGTTCAGTTTAACTAATCTAAACATAGTTGAGCTAGTTGTATCTAGTCTAACTGATTGATACACTAGTGAGAGTGGTGTGAATTAATTATTAATTAATTCATTAATTATAAACTCATTAATCAACTAAAGAATACATCAGTTAACTTCAGTGAATGGACAGTTTCAGTGGAGACCAGTGCAAAGATAGGTGAAAGGGCAAGTGTGACTATCAGTTGTGACTATAAGTGATGCCTGGTTTGCATCCAACACTTAATAGAGATGCCTAT
>JAXQQM020084002.1:0-20040 GCA_034641835.2 Pinus albicaulis
TCTGACACTTATCACATGCTCTGACCCAAGTAAAAAAATCTCCAAATAATTTTGGCCAGTAGAAACCAGCCTTCAGTATTTTATGAGCTGTAGACCTCCAACTATAATGTCCTCCACAGAGTCCCTCATGAAATTCCATCATTATACTCTCTACTTCATCCTTTGTGAGACACAAGAGTAAAATTTCTGAGGGGTCCCTCCAATATAGCTGGCCATTAGCCATTGGAGGAGGTGGGGGTTGTGCAACAATATGATGTACAAATGGAGGAAGAGGAGGAGGTGGAGTATGGATAACAATAGGAATATACTGTACAGCATCCTGAGGCGTAGGTGGGAACAATTCACGATTAACAACAGCTACTTCGGTGAATTCTTTAACCTCTTCGACCTCAGGAGTAGGGTGAAGATTAGCTTTAAATCTAGCACCTCCCCTGGGTGGGCTATCTGAATAATATTTTATGTCTCCCACAGCGGAGTCGAGATTTTCTACTAGAACTCCTTGAGAGGAGGAAGATAGATAATCTTCCACGGAAAAGTCAGGGATTTCAGCACGGACTGATTTCTTTTCTTTCCAACTTCTCCTATGTATGATCTTCTCAGGGTCAGACACTGAAGGTGTCTTTGACTGTGATGTATCTGACCTCAAGTGTGGCTTTCGAGGAGCCAGGACTACAAATAGATTTATCAAATAAACAACAATGGAGTTGCCAAGGTGAGAGATATACAACTCTTCAACTCTCTATGATCACCTGATTAGAAAGTGAATATGGTTTGTTGAGGCCCAGGGATGATGATTTTCTTAAATTAGTCCTCGGCAATGGCGCCAGAAAGATGTTGTCGACAGATGTTGTTGCTCCTAGAGACAGCCTAGAGTTGCCATAGACTAGTGCCTAGGACATATTATCATAACAAGGAGCATATAATAAAACTTGGGTGTCAATCCAAAGGCTCTCCTGCTATGTCTTGTAAACAAGGAAATTGATTTAAATGGGACCAGAAATTACAGAAACTGCCACAGGGAAAGTAATGTTGCAGCGACAAGATGCAAAGCTCCAACACAAAAGCATCAGACAGTTAAGAGACAATTTACTGTAAAGAGGGCCGATTCAAGTAATATCCCACAGAAATCAAATATGAGAGGGTGTATGTGGTGTAAGAAATATAAGAAGATATTAGTTATCTTTGGTCTGATACCCAGATACACAACAAAACCATATATGGGCTTATCAATCTAAGAATCCATACATGACAATGGCGTTTTAAAAGCACCCTCCCAAAGCAACTAATATAGCAGAAAGATGGATGAAATGAACATGAAACAGTATATCATGCCTGAGCCATATTTAAAGCGCTTGACTAATCCAAGTATGGGTATCAACTAGGATAAATCCTTACCTAAAATCAGTGAGCCACTCGCATTCCAGTACATGATACAAGAAGATGGATGAAATGAAATGTTGTATTAAACACATAAAAGGAAGTTACATACTGTGGGATACCAAAGACCAGAATCCTTTAATACAGATAGAACTCCTCCTCACTGAGACCCTACGGGCTCTGAGCCGTCACACAAGAGCTTTACAAAATGTATACAAAAATGCCTTTCACTGCACGATTCTCTAATAAAAATCTAGAACCATTATAATATCTTTCTTCTGTGTTTTTATAGACGAAGAAGGAGAAAAACCTAATAAAGAAGTAGGTGAAAACATTTAATTTTCTTAATTTGAACAAAATGGCGGAAACATTCGCGCCCATACTGTTGAATGACTAGGTAATATTGTCTGTACTTGACAACCTGCTTGCAAAAATAAATGTTTTGGGTAGAAAATCTCTTTAGGAACACGGTATAAAGATAAATTCACATGAACATTCTGTCCTTTCCTGAAGAAAACTCGACCGAAATAAAACCTGGAGGGTATTGTTTTCTGTGCTGAGTACCCTCGGCCTTCTAATCTTTAAATTTGGGCTTGAAACATTGAATGCTGATTGTTGAATTTCTCCATCTTCCACTGATATTCTTTATCTGCACCATTAATATCCCCATTTGCAAAATCTTAGTTTTGAGTGGCTCCAGAGGGTCTAATAGATTTTGAACCTTGCTGTTTTAAGGAGAGTCATGTCACGGCAACTACCCAGGGCTTTCCTTCATAAATTCTTCCTCTGCAAGCCAATCCTTAGATGCATCTTCGACTTCTGTAATGGAGGCGGAGATTAATGGCGATTTCTCGTCGCTGCAACCTGCAAAACCCACAAACATGTTAAAGAAAACCGGACACAGGGATGATGACGTGACGGGATCCATGGACATGGTGGTGCAGACTTGTCGAAGTGGCGAAATGGGGCGGGGTCAAATGGAAATGATGCTGCAGACATGGCGGAACGGTGGAATGATGCAGGTTGGCGGAGGCTTTTAACGTAAAACATTACAATATAACCTATGAACGAAATGCATGCATGGTGGAGGAAAATGCGATGAATACGTGGAGTAAGTGACGTGGGGGAAACTTGGTCAACAGCCGGTCATACAAATGATTTGGGCCATACGATCACAGGACGAGATGAACGGTCCAAAAAGCGTTGGAGAGCGATGGAGTGGTGCGCCCGGGACACTGTACGCCTAGATTAATATCCGTGAAACTTTGTAAAGTGACCACCGTTGGATGAAGGCCCCCAGATCTGATGGTGATGCTGGATTCTGCTGCATAACTTTAGTCGATCATTAACGCGTGGGGGCGGGCGGTATTGAGGCCGTACTCTAGGACACTTTTCACGTAATGTATGGAATCGCTGGCCCAATGAGGAATACTGCCTGCCCTGGATAAGTGGTGCGGAAAAAACAGGATGGCTTTTGCAATGGGTGCAGGCGCGGGGACCACAGGGCATGGACAGGCTGCAGACCGTTGATCTCTGGTTTGATCAGACATTTGAGAATACGCCCGATGGCTTTATGTGGTAAGCACCTTCAGGTTTGGTGTTTGGTCTCAGTCCACAGTCACATGGGGAATGGAACAAAGGGGCTATAATTGAAAGGGGCTGGGTTCTAAATATGTTTTCAAATGCGAATTTTCGGTCAGCTTAGTGCATTTTTGGGATTAATGAGAGAGTAACGATAGGTAGAAAAACGTGTGATTAGGCCAGATAGAGGGGTTGCGGATGGCTCAAGAGGACTGATTATCAGGATTTAGGCATGATGCTGGTATGATCAACAGTATATCTCTCTCAGGGCTTTCCGGTGCCCGAGGAAGATAGTAAGATTAGTTGTAGAGTTCACAAAGATGGCATATACATGTTCATGCTAACTTAAAACCACTTGATAGAAGAAAGATAGAAGATTACCTCTTTAATGATCTTGGAATCCTTTGGAGAGCACTAAGTAGCGAAGCAGCGGTTCTCCTTCACCAGCTCCAAATCTAGATCCTGCAATCAATTAAAGCACCCGTGTAATTTCTAACATAGCATACATTTCCTATCAATTAAGCCAATATATAATAAACATTTAAATTGTGCAAATCTAAGCCATTCATCTCATGCTATATAAGTCATTAAATATTAATGACAACATCAACGCATAGAATGGAAAAAACAGATACAGCTCTATTGATTTATAAAAAAGGAGGATTACAACCGTCGGTTGCACCAAGCCCTCCTCAGCCTTCCAATCTCTCTATCTCTCAAAGTGGTGAAGTCTTGATCAACAATTTATCAATGAACCTCTTTGACCTTTGACCTTCACACTACAACAATGATCTCTACTTCACAAGTATTCAAAAACTTGACAATCATTCGACCTTGAACCAAGAGCCTTCAACTCCATTTTATAGGAGATGGAGAGAGAAATCATTTCCCTTCTCTTTCCACCAGTTCTGAATAGAAAAAACCAAGATTTTTCCCCAACCTCCATGCTTTTCCCTTCTTTGAGAATTCAGTTGTTTATGGCAATGCCCAATAAGAGTTAGTGCTTTACAGTTTCCTTTTTGTACTGACTCTCTTGTGAGAAAAAGCTAGAGATTCAAATCATTCTCCACAAGTTTTTCCTGGTTCAAACTTAAAACACGAGTAACACTGCTCTCTAGTGTAAACAGAGTGTTTCCCTAGCCACTAACGTAGCCTATTCATTTATCAACTGCGTTATAATGCTCTTGTGTTGTTATAGAGAGGCATTACCTTGGCAGAAATAGGTTTAATTTAGGTCTTTGTATTCATTCCATATTTGTCTTCTCATTTGAGCTGATGAGGAGGTATTTTGACCTGCAACAGTCCTAGGACTCCAAAGACTGGTTTCATCTTACCTTGTCATTTGGTTTATCCAATCTGCCAAATCAGGGGACCCTAACATTCTGGAAATCATGGTAGGACCTTCTGAGTGATTTCATGCTTAAACATTCCTTAAAAGATTCAGAAACCCTTGACTGATAGTATCTCATGGTTTATCATCCACCTCATCGCCACCCTAAAATTATGGCAATCATGGTAGGACTTTTTTAGTAAGTCTCAGCCCTAAGTACTCCTTCAAAGCCTAGAAATCCCTCTCAAACAATAGCCATTGATCTATCACTACCCTAACATTATGGCAATCACGGTGGGACCTTCTGAGTAAGCTCATGCTTAAACATTCCTTAAAATATTTAGAAACCCTTGACTGATAGTATTGGGTGGTTTATCTACCACCTCATCGCCACCTTAAAAATATGGCAATCACGGTGGTACCTTCTGAGTTAGTGAAAATCTAATTATTCCTTAGAGACTTCAGAAACCATTATTAGATCATAGGAAACTCAACTGATAGCCAAAAGTAGAATCTGGTTGTTTCACCATATTAGCAAAATGATGACTCAGCTATATGACACTCTTGCAAACCTAAGGGCTACATAAAGAAAACTATGAAAGCCCCAAAACATCCTTAGATTGGCTTCTTATCAATATTTGTGGTGGACCATACACACATATCCTCAAAACAACTAAAAACATCCACCTGGTGACACCACTAGCCTCCAGTAGGCCTATTACTTCACTAGTTCTCATTTAGACTCCCTGGGATTGTCTCAAATTAGCCCGAAAAAGTTTAGAAGCCTAGTTCTACATTTGTGAGTTTACCAAACACTAAGAGAGGCCAGCCTTCCAAAAAATAGTCCTAAAACTTTCAGTCTCTCTACCTTTTTAAGTTTGAAATATGGCTTCACAAAGATCAGTACCAGATCTCATTCGGACCCAAATCATCCTATTATAGTTGACGACCCAAAAAATATTTTGTGGAAAAATTCTAGATCTGGAAACTCAACTCCTGTTAGGACTATCCATATATCAAGCTTCGTAACCGAACATCTTACAGCTTTACAAGATCCCCAGTTTGACTTGCATCACATAAAGAACCTTTTCAGAACCAAGTCATAAACTGATATTAACTAGACTAACTTTGAACCTGTAGATTTGCAGCAGTGTTCTAGTAGAGAAGCCTCTCTTTCCACACCACCTGATTTTCAGCTTCTCCATCAATTTAGCTCATTCCATACCAAATCTACTCAAAATCAGTTTACCGGTCCAAGTACTTCCACTACACCCATCCATACCCCCACTGTGCAAACCACTCCATCCCATATCACAAACACACCTCTTGTAAATCCTCCATTAGCACCCATCATGGCAGCTTGGTATGCTCCCCTGGTTCTACCACAACCTTTGGTACCTTTACTAAATGACTACCAATCCCAAATTCCTTATTTTATCGGAGCTGAATCCATCACTGCCTAGAATCATGTATATAGAATAAATGATGCCTTTGATTACATGGAAATAGAAGAAGAAACCATCAAAATGAGAATTTTTGCACAAAGCTTAGGAGGTGAAGCTAAAAAATGGTTCAAAGCATTAACTCCTAACACTATACATGATCTCCCTTCCCTCTACCAAACTTTCATAAACAAGTGGGAAATCAAGAAAAACCCCCTCCAGGTCCTTTCCGAATATAAAAATATTAAGAGGAATGTAGGGGAAAGTGTACAAGATTATTGTGCCTACTTTAACAGTGTTTACAATGCCCTCTTGCCTCATATGAAACCCCCTCAAGGCCTAACACTAGTGAAATGTCCTGAAGACTTTGATCTGGACATGACATATCAATTGAGAGAGAGAGATCCCACAACCTTAGAAGAAATGCAAAGGCATTAGCGTAATTTTGAGGTCTAAAATGGGCCTCCTAATGAAAATGTACAATCAAAATTCACTTTATGAGAATTAATCACATTTTAGGGGATGACATCATCGCTAATGGTTGAGGTGGCATTACTTGAGTTAAAGGTACTCACTTGTCACATTCTCAATGGTGGATAAAATCTCATGGTTAACCATGGTAGTGCTCTAAGTACTTTTAAAGTCAAAGTAAAGTACTCATAATAAATGTCATTTCACACTTTTTGAATAAAAATATATTATTGTCATTTCATATTTCTTGAAAGAAGCAATGCATATCCCTATACATTTATTATATTATATTATACTTATATACTATATTAATTACATGTTATTATACAATTTAAATAATATAAATTTTAATTAATAACATATAATATAATTATTAATTTATAAATTTTTATTTATATTTTATTTTAAGTTATTTAAGTACAAAGGACAAATGCAATAGTTGCTCAATGATAATGACTTTCTCTTGAAAAACTCATTCTTATTTATAGTCACATCAATACAATTTTTTTATTAATTTTATTTTGGTACAACTTTTGAATTGAATTTAACTACGGTTACATGGATTGTGGTGCAAAAATTGAATTGAAAAATCATAAATATTGTTTTATTGGTTTAGCTTTTATTTTATTATTTCCTTAGGAGGCCCATTTTAGACCTCAAAATTCCCCTAATGGTAGCTATTAGTGCTGAAGAAAACTTAATTGAAAAGAGAGCTAGGGTGAGGTAAAAAAGAAGAGTTACTTGGAAAGATGAACCCAGTACCTCAACCTCCTCCTCTGATGCCAAAATGGACAACCTAATGAGGACAATGGAAAGAATGATATAAATAATAAGCTTAAACGAAAAATCACCTCGTAGGGATAACCAAACAAATGCCCAAATTAGAAATAGAGCTCAAAACTTCAGAAGAGACATACCTCAAATCAAACAAAGGGAAAATGACCCAAAAATTAGGCCCCCTTTCCAAGACAATCATCTAGATGAAGAGGGAAGAGAGAACATAGAACCTGAAGAAATCCATGTAAACTTAATAGGTTCAGATAATGAAGATAATGTTTTTCTCACAGAAGAAGAACAATAATTATTTTCCCTAGATCAAAATATAACTAGCTATGAGGATTCTGAAGACTATCAATTGGGATTTGAAAATTCCATAATGGAATTCCATAGGCAATATGAACTTAGGATCATAAAGAACCAAGACCCCCCCAAGAAAAACCAAATAGACACTGTTGTTAGGAAAACACCTGAAAACATTCTTAGGAAGAAAATAGAGAATGTCAACAGTATGGCCAAGAAAACCGATCCAAACAAAGGAAAAATCGACCAGCAAAATAATGACCCAAGCTGCGCTAGTACCTCCACTACTGGCCCTAATATGTAATGTTCCTTTTCCAGGATTGCTCATAAATCATGCACTGACAAATGAATTTTCAGGAAAATATGCAATGGAACAGGAAAATGACTCTTGGATCCTTTATATCAGTCAATAAAAAAAAAAAATCCAATATTTCAACAGAAACAAATAAGACTAGGTGGGTTAAACAGATCTCCCACACCTAGTTATCTTCAAGAGAAGGCCCAATGAGGGGATGTAGTAAATTAAAACACTCTACTAGAAGTGAAGAGAGATATTAGTGCATAAAAGGTGCTGATAAACACTCAACAACTAATTCCAAGTACAGTAGCAACTTAGATATGAATTTAGGATCCAAAAACTGAGGAAAAGCAGTGATTTCGACCCTAAAATAGATGTATTCAGAAATATGCATAAAATTAAGGGAAATTATGGGATTTTATTTCATAATAGGTCATGAGGGACCTATGCTCCAAATTTCAGCTCAAACAAAGCATTCTAGCTATATTAAATAGTTCCTCCATCCCCGGATATGCTTAAAAACGCTGATTTCCCATGACTTTGAGTATGCAGAAAATGGTTGAAGCATGCAGAGCGTGAATTCTAAAGACATTAGAAAAAATGTGTTTGAAACATCAGATGTGAAGTTTATTATCACTGAGTATGAAGAAAAATGGAGATTCAGCTCCTTTTATACATCAAAATATCACCCGGCAAGGGGATTTCATGAAAGAACAAAATACAAGTATCAGATCTGCAGAATATGGATGTGGAAAATCCAGAATCACTGAAAATCTGAGTACAAGAGCTGAAATTTACAAAATTACAAAAGAATACTGGAATACAAACTTTCTGGAAGAAGGGATGGCCCTTCCTCAAGGAAATGAGCACCAAACTGGGGTAGAAACCCTGCTGCAGAAATACACTGGAAAAATAGCACAGTTTCTAAAGTATAATGCGTAGATGATGATGGAAGGTCCTTTGGCCTGATTCCAATATCTGAAACTTAAGCTCAATGCTTCCTCACTAATCTTCCAGAGAAAGGAATGCTCCCTTTTCTACAAAACTAGATCTGGAAGTGGTGTTGAAAACCCCTCACTGCAACACCCAACAACACAGTATTATTCTTCTACAAAAATAACGTTGTCTTGATGGAGGAATATTGACCTCAAGCCTAGATGTGAGGCATTTCAGAACATACTCCTTCAATATATCCTCAATGAAGGAGGAGGAATTCCTAAATAGGAAATTCCTCTCTCTAGCTAAACAGCCAGAGATTTTGAATTGCCTATGCAATCTCAAAATCAAAATATCTTCAACAACCTTTCATTCTGGCCTTCCTCTTCATTTTATAACATTAGGGCTTTGAAAACCTTAAACCAACTCCAATGAGTTAACCCTTTTCACATGAAGGGTCTCCATCTAAAACTGCACTGATCAATGAGGAGCAATGCATCTAGACACTTCTGTGATTTGGTCCTGTTGACCTAGTCAACCTTCTTCATTCCTTTTCAAACCTAAGTGTATTTTATTGAAATAGCCTAGATTTTTCCATGTTCATAGTGAGAATTTATTTATTTTGATGATTAGGAGTTTTATAGTTCCTCATTGACACTTTATTCATGAGTTAAGCAAACTGAAATTAAAAATGCAATATTCCCATTAGCTGCAAAAATTGGGAATATTACAGTATCCCCTAGAAAAATGTTTCTTGCCCTCAAGCAACTCTGATTGTAGATGCAAACCATCTACTCCCCTCCAAATGGAATCCACATAAGGAAGGCTTCCTCCATTTGCTGCAATAGTTCATGTATGTTTGGTTCCAAAGCTATCTTCCACAAATGCATCATATGACTTCCAACTACAAGGTTAGATGTCCTCTTCTTATCATGAAGTACAAATGAAAATTACATGAAGTCCAACACCATCATAAACACATGAGAGACATAAAATAAAGTAGCTCCTTCCATAAATTAAAAGCTTCATCATGCAAGAACATTCCTCCATCCATGTTTTATGAACTTGATTAAGCATTTTTATGCTTTCCTTCTTAGCCCTGTTGGCCTTGTTGGATCCAAACTCCATCATTCCAGCATTATGCAAAAGAAGAAGGGAAGGAGTAATATGGGTAAACAAAGATTTCAAACCATATTCTCCTAATAATAACCATCGGAGCAAGGCCCTTTGCTGCCATCCTCCATCTCCTCCATGTAAGATGAGCAAACCAAGCTTTCCAAAAGATGATGTACATGCCCTCCCTTGCTACAATTTATCTTTAATACATAGGGCATGAATCAGGAAATTATGAGTTATGGGGTGGTCACCATACTCATTTAAAATCAACCAAAGAAACAAGAGGTCTTGTTGCCTTCTTTCCTCCTCATGTGCATCTTGAAACCAAACCATACTAATGGACATATGATATGTCACATCATCCCAATACAAAGTATTATCATCAATGCACATCATGAGATCAATATGACACTGATGATATAAAAGAAAAACTATATAGATGATAGAGATGGTTTACAGAAAATATATCTTCATTAAATAAATTATACATGCCTTCTTATGCAACACAACATTGAAACTAAGCATACATCTAAAATAAGAGCTACCTGTATAACCATACCAAGAGAGTTTCAATTAAATACAGACTCATTGGTCTTCATTTAATTGCAACATGTGGATCATGGAGTAATAGTGCAAACATTTACATTTACATGAAAATGTCTCAACAACATACACAAGTAAGTCTCTCATATCGACATCATGTGGAGTCATTCCTTCCTCCAAGTCAGTTCATGTACAAATATATATCCTCCAGTAGAAATACATGTGGACAAATGAGGGAGATATTTCAAAATATTGGGCATATAAGTGGATGATGGAGATTTTCAATATGATGTCCAAACTCTCCTTTAACAACCACATCAACCATGCTTCCTTTTCATATACTCTATTAATGATGCATAAAGCATGAGATGAGAGAATGAGAATCTTTGGTAGTGATCTGCTTACCCCAAAGCAACCAGTGTTGCCATGCCTCCTTATTCATTTCATGACCATTCTTCAAAGAATAGATCAGAAAAATAGGTGCCTTTTAGAGGAAGTGGGTAGAGACTCCTTGGCAGGCACCTGAAGGTAACCCAAGTCACTGTCATATATGTCTGGTAAGTTGACGTATTATCTCTGGCTTAGATCCATCTTTCCATCCACTCACTCCAACAGTGAAGATGATGGTGTGGTTGATGGGTCAATGGCATCCTCCCTTTGTAGACTACCATCTCCTTTGAACCAATGAAGAACCTTGTGTCTCATGAAATATTGAAATGCATCTTTGTTGAGATCTCTTAGTGAGACCTTTCTTCCATCTATGGCCTTCCAAAACTAGTGAGGCTGAATCAGAAAGTAGTGTTAGGTCCCATGATTTGCAATGTGCTCAGCTGCAAAGTGTAATTATCATAAACTAACTTGAGCTCAAGACTAGCCTTTCCTGACCTGAGATAGTCTTTCATTTGTGTAAGTGGATGATTTCAGTGTTTTGCTTGGTCAGTTATTGATTTTAGGCTGGTATGAGGAAGTGAGGTTTCTGGTTTTAGCTGGGGTTGTGGGAGGATGAACCATCAAAGAGCAAGATATGGTGAAAAATATGTCATACAAAACTACACAATGGGTGGCACCACAGGGAATTCAGAAAGTGACAGCTACACATGCAAAAACTGGATTCGAGGCAGAGTTCTGACTCTTTGTAAAATGGAGTGAGATGGACATTAAACTTGTGAAGAACAAAGGATTTCAAACATAAATAGTTTAATAGCTGACATAAACATGGTAGGGCAAACCATTAATCATGAGAAATGTAATTGTAAACTGATCAATGCATAGAAATAAACATTCAAGCCATGCATAGAGATATATGACTCTCTAACTTTAGGAAATGGCTATCAGACTTTGGGGAAATACATTTAAGACAGACAAACAACTCAAATCACTATGTAGGAACGCCTAAACATAGTACTTCAAGCTATTGGGCACTTTGAAAACAAGATTGCATAGTTTTAGGCAAAGGGCAAGATCATAACAAGACCTCCTTGGTTCAACAAATGACAATCTAATCAATCAAATTCAAAGAGATATGGTTTCTGTTGGTGTGGAGCTGATCAGCGATTAGGCAAGCAGGCACACGGCATGGTTGAAGATTTAGCAGCACACAAACCAATAATGAAACAAGCAACAATATCCTTCAGTTATTAAAGAGAAATCAAGAATTCTTTAATGTGACTAAGAATGAAGAAAACATGGAAGCTATGAAGAAACAGGAAATTTGAGGTGCCTCCAAGGGCATGTCTCAAATTTGTTCTCTACTGATCTATAGCAAGCAAGAAACATGGATTCATGAATGAAAAACTAGAAAACAAAACAAAGAAAGAGACACTATACCATTCTACCAAGTCATGGAATCCAACAACAATCCTCTTTCAAGAAATGATCTGAAGAAAATATCTGAAAGCAGAGATGTATTTTTTCCTGCAGCTGAGGCAGACTTATGATGTTTATTCACTAAGTTCCACTTGCTTACAAAGTAGAAAGCCTTTGGAATATATAGGCCAAAGTGAGGAAAACCTCTTAGTTCAACTTGCAATCTCATTGGCCTATCCAAAATATCTGATTTTGTCCTTGAGGCTTTTCAAAGCCCAAGGCACAAAATATCTAATAAAATATCTCAAAAATGCTAAAAAAGGGAAATATATTGACTTTTCATAACTTATCATGTACAAAAATAGCTAAACGCACATGAAGAAAAGTCACTTTTGAAAGGTTCAATTTTTACAAAAATACTCAAAAAATATATCAGCAAAAGGTCCCCTGACTTGCCGGCAACTTTTGGAGGCCTTCCCAATGTCAAAACGAGGTCCATGATAGCTCGTTGGAAAGCTCTGAGTGTCTACCTTATGAAAAGTTTTATTTTTCTCCCAACTAACCACTGGAAGTCCTCCAAAAATAGACTTGTGTGTAAAAAACCAAAAAACAAGGCCTTGCTGATAAACGGGGCAGAGTGTAGAAAAAGGGAGTGTTTTTCGCCATTTTGGGGGAGAAAATGATCTTCAATTGATCTGAAAAGTGCTGAGTATGTGCCCCTAAAATTATGGCATCCAATTATACAATTTTCATCCTTTGAGAATGCCCCAAACTAAAATGGCGATGCCCATGAGTTTTAGCCAAAAACCCAAAAATGACAAAAAACCAAAATTTGTCAAATTTCACCCAAATTTGGCAAGCATGACCCTCAATGGTTTTCAGAAACATGTTGTAAATATGAGGCCAAAATTTGGAGATTTGAGGTGTCTTTCCTCAATTTTGGTGCCGGGCGCTTCCCTTTAGCCTCCTTAATTTTTTCTTGAGCAGCCTTCAATTTCCGCCGGGCAAACTGATTGAGCTTTTTATAATGCCCGGTCATCCTCCATTGAAGGTCCAAGTCTCTATTTTCCTTCTCCAATTTCTTCTCCAAGTGATCATTAACTCTCTCAAGCCATGCTTATCGATTTTTCTCTATCTCTTGTTCGAACAATGTAGTGAGAGGGGTAGATTGGAGAAGGGCATCTTCCTCTTCCTTTCATTTCTCAAGGGCCTTTTTGAGCCCCATGGTTCTTGGCCTCTTTCACCTGGGCTGATCTTCGCCTTCGCTCTCATCGAACTCACCCATGAGTTCTTCCAATATCACTTGTGCTTTGGAGGTCTCCTTTTTGTACTTGATGGCCTGTGTCTCATATACATCCATATGGACACTCATCTGTTTGTTTTGAATTTTCAAAAAGTGATTAAAGTTTCTAGCCCTCTCAAGATCAGTCTTCAAAGCATCAATTTTGTTTTCTCTATTGATCGAGAGATTTTCTAGGATCTGGGCTTCATTGTCACTATCATCACTTTGGATTTGAATGATCTTGAACTCCCTTTTCTTTTCATGACTAGTTTCTTATTTTTCCTTTCCTTTGCTTTGGGTGGCTCTTTTAGTCTTCCTCCTCTTGGGCAGCTCGACAATGGGCTTCTTGGGCAATTTTCCCTTGCTTCGGAGGGCCCTAGTCACATTTGGAGTTACAACTCTAGGCACCCTTTTCCTTGATGTCTGGGGCTTGGACACTTTCGGAGAAGAGAGCATGGCCCCTTGCCTAGGAGAGGCAGCTAGCACATGCTCCATTGGCTCTTTACCCTTGTTACTTTGCTCATCATTCTTGCCATTGTCTTGGATTTCTTCATGGATGCCTTGGTTGTCCTTTTGCATTTCCTTTTGAGGGTTTCCCTCCTCACTATGTTGCACCTGTTTATCATCATGCTACTCATCATCATGTTGCTGTTCTGCCTCACTGTGATGCTGCTCATCATCATCTTGTCCTTTTTCATCATGCCCTTCTTCCCCTTGCTATTCTACCTCACTATTTTCTTCTCCCCCTTGCTGCAATGTTTCACTATGATGCTGCTCATCATCAGCTTTCTCATCATCTTCTTGCTGCACTGTTTCATCATGTTGCTGCTTATCATCAGTTTCCTCTTCATCCCCTTGCTCTTCTTCCTCATCATGCTCTTTTTCTTGTTCTATGGTAAACTTGAGCTTCTTGGGAATAGGTTTGCTAGAAGAAGGCGAAGGATAGTGAGTAGAAGGTGAAGGATATGTATGAAATGAAGGGACAGTGGTGAAATTCGGATGTGTGATGAAAGTGTCCCAAGATACCTCCTTCTTCTCAAGCTGATGAAGAATGATGACCTTGATGAGGGAGTGATGGAAGAGGTAGGCTGTCTGCTGAGAAGGAGGCTTTTTATGAATAGTGGAGGCCATTTTATCAATAATTCTATGTAGGAAGAAAGGGAGATTTAGCAATTTGGCCCTCGTGAAATGCATGAGCAATCGGATATGATAGGCATAGACTCAGAAGAATCTTCCCTCGCAAGTGAAGTATTTCAAGATGATCTTCATGAGGGGGGCATAACTAGTCAATAGATATGAGAAGGGGAAAATGGATGGACATGAATCTCTATGCTCAGGCTTCAGAAAAGGCTTGTATTCTTCTGAGTCCAGGTGGCTTTGTTTAAACCACTTCTCCCCGACATAAGGGATTTTGGTAGCCTTGGAAATGGACCTTGGAGAGAATTTGAAATCTAGGCCTGCCAGCTGAAAGTGCTTCTCTTGAAACCTCAAAGCACAAATATGTGTCAAAGGGGAATAGATCTTCACCTCTTTCACTCTTTGACAAAAATCTAGACACCCAACCTCATGGAAATTAAACAATACTGATGGATGGGCATTCACTTCTTCAGTGGAAAGAGGCTCAAATCTCTTATGCAAGCCGCTCCTACTGTCTTGCTTGGGAGGCATCTTGTTTTAAATGTTCTTTGCAACACCAAGCTATCTCAAAAGGCCTTTGGAATGTTTTTCTCAAACACACCTCTTTCCTGCTTATCAGTCACTATTTGACCAAGAAAAATTTCTTCAATTTCTTTGTGGAATAGTCTTCCAACACCAACTTTCTGCTCCTTTTAAATCACTGATTTGTCCTCTTTTATGCCAAACAACAAATCTTTTGTCAAATAGAAAGCACACAGTCAAATTGTTACTGTGTTTGGGTAAGGTCACAAGGATCCTTTGTATCTTGGTAGAAACAAGACAACCTTGTATTTAGAAAAAGATAAAAAAACAACCTCCCCAAATAGTGCGTCTTCTGCTGTTCATTGGTTCTTATACACAGGTAGACAAAAGCAACCTCAAATTGATTCAAATGATCTTCATAGCATACTCTGTTTTATGGAAAACAGGTGGCTGGACAGAGTTTTCTCTTTCACCATTCAAAGGGACACTTTTGCAGTGACAAGGCTTTCAGACTATCACCATTGTTTTCAAATTAGGCTCAACTATGTTCACCTTACAAACACTGTGTTTTATCTCACAAACACTGCTTCCACCTTAGACTTTGCAAACAGGGGTTAATATTGTTTTCACCACTGCTAGGACACCAATTTTTTTAAAGGTAGTTAGGGTCTTTTTAGATGATTAAAACATCCACCCAATCATTGTAAAAATGTGTAACAATCATAGCAACAAAACACCCCGAGTTTTCTCAAACATATTGCCCTCTAATCACTGTCTCTTGAAAATCAATAAGGGCTCTTAAAACTATTTCAACACTTCCTTCTATCACTTGAAAATGGTTTGTGTCATTTACAGTCTTAACCAACTTTGTGTTTTTATCAAAAATCCTACTCTCCTTATCACTGTCTTTTGTCTTATGAAAATAACCTTGTCACCCTTTAGGATTTCAAAAAGTTAGCACTAGGCATGGAGAATACCTTGGGATGAATTATGGCCCTTTGTTCAATCAGTTGAGTAGGTCTCAAGATCCTTTGAAGGTGTTTCGGTTGTTCAACAGGCGCGACACATTCAAAAGGAAGAGCGTCATGCAGAGAAAAGGGTGTCAAGTCAGCCTTCGGGCAGTGATGACCAGCGCTACAGGCGCGCCGCGCCAACGTTATACGCTTGTGTAATTTCGCTTCTGAACGTGCCATGCACTTTTCCAGGCACACCGCGTGGGCTTAAAAGCCTCAAACACTCTTCAATTTTTCTTTAGTTTCTTGTTTTCTCCAATGGGAAGCTTAGGGGAGTGCTACTTGCATTTTGAAATGAAAATGAAGTCTTGCCAATGGTCAATAACTCTTTTATAGCCGAAAAATCCAACACCCTTTGAAATTTTCTTTGTGAGGGTTTTGGAGGCCTTTGAAAAATTTCTTTGTCATAACGAAAATGAAATGACCTTTAAAATTCCAAAGCGGACCCCTATCCAATTTATGTTGATAATAAAGTGTTGTGGAGGCTGCTTGAAAGTTTTCATAGATATGACTTTCCCCTAAAAACATCTCAAGGCTAAACTCTTTTTTCACTATTTGCCTATTTCTGTCCCTTTAAAGGGAAAAACTCTGCTAAAAGACATATCAATGACATGTGAGGCAGTCTTTTCCATTCTTGCAAGGAGATAAATCACCACTTTGAAGCTTATTTTGAGAGTCTCTGCTCCTGATGTTTTGAAAATGATCATGCCCACTGTGCATCTGATTGAACTGTCAGGTGCTCTTCGAGCCTTTATTTTGATTGTGGGTAAAGAAACTCATTTGAAACTGTATGTGAAAAACTCTACTACAAATAGTCTCCATCCTCAAGGCACAATGACTAACCTTAGATTGACAAAGTAATCCAGTCTTCAACTCTTACGGAGATATAGCAGGGGATGATGAGCTGAAGTTTGAAATGTAAACATGGGAAGGCTGTCCCTTTGTTCTTTTGTGAAGGAATTCTGCAAGAATAATGAATTTCTCATTCATTTTACCATTTTGACAACATTCCCTTTGAAAAATAAGCCATACTGAAAATGAATGCTCTTCACCTTTACACAATGGTGAGCCTTCTACTTGTTATGAAGGAGGCCTATTTTTTGACAAATACCTGGGCTCTTTTCAACCCCTGTTTTAACCAAGTGAAGAATGTTTATGAAGACACTGTTAGTGGTTTTCTTTGTATTTGATAGCATAAGTCCGTTTGAGACCAAGATTGTTTTACTTCCTTGGCCATTTGCTTAACAATATTTCTTCTCTGATAATCACCCCATTAGCTTCACACTGTATTTCAATTCTGTGTTTTAACAGTAAAACTCATGTAAACACCTTTAAAATCACCACTAATTTGTCTCTGTTTTTAACACCATTTTCTATTCAGAATCCTTCAACTTTCTCCCACTACCCTTAAAATTTTCCTTTCAGTCAGTGAAGACCCTATAATAAATCTCTGTCCTTAACCCTCTGCTTATAAAATGAAGGAGTTTTTCTCAGTCTTTCAACCCTCTGCTCATGTATGGAGGAGGTTTTCTCAGTGATGCCATTTCATCAGTTCTTCAAACAATGTTATCTTTCCTTTCACTGCCTATTCATGCTTAAGCAAATGGATATGACAAATTGACAATAATTCATGATGGGCATTTCTCTGAGATATGTAATTCTGCTTTTCAAATACCTTTGTGCCTCTTTAGACATCACAAGAAATTTGGACAATATCTGCAAAGCATTTCTTGTCATTTATAATTCACTAACCTTTGAAAGTGATTGTAGGAGCTTAGTGAGATAACTCTATATCCAGTATTTGCATTCCAGGCTCAAAACCACATGAGAAGCAATTGTCTTCTCATGTTGAATTTAATAATATCTTATGGAACACTAGTATACTTCTGCTCTTTGACAAAGACATTGAAACACTATACATTTACCTAATTTCATCTTGAATTGTGGCATATGTATTGTTGAGACTTCAAGGCTTGTTAGTGGCATGACTTAAGGGTGTAACCAAACTTTATTTGTAGAATAGGAAGGTCTGTTAGGACTGGTTGATAATAGATAGAGGTTCTTTGGCTTTAGGATAGTTTTCCAAGGGAGAAATGCCTAAAGCGCCACTACCTAACTTAGGGGAGACTTCTTGGATAGATTTGGATTGTTCTCTTTGGAGTTGATGGACAAGCTAGTATGGCCAAGGCTAGATAGGGCTTGACAATGAGGTTTTATCTCATCATGGGCTGATTGAAAAGGTTAGGAGGGCAAAAATGTTTATGGGTGTTTTCTAGCTAGAAAATTTGACAAATTTGAGGTCAGCTGCTAGAAAACTTGGCCTTAAAAACTAGTCATCATCAACAAGTGAAAAATATTGATGACTAACAAGTAGAAGTCTCTCTTTGAGCTATAGCATGCTCATTGGGAGAGTGTCATCTAGAGGGGAGAAAATTATTCTCATCTCAAGATGTCTACTCTTAATATTCTTCTTCTCCATTTCCCCAAGGTTGAAGCTGCCTCTAGAGTGCTCCAAGAGAGATGAAGCCTCTTTGTCACAGTCACTAAGTGACAGCGCTGTAGATCTGCAAGGTGGTGTATGTACTGCCTCAAAGCAAGTTTCATTAATGATCTCACAATCAGCCATTAAACATAGGATAGTACTAATCCCCTTTCTTGATACCCTACATATTAACCCAAGAGGTTGAATGCAACTCAAAAATGATGCATAGGGATAGTTTCCAATATCCTCCTTGATTAGATCAAGGGTCCTCTGCGTTGTGACATATCTTTGCTTCAAATTAGCATTTTGATTTAACCCTTGGATATGCATTAATCTTGAAACAATATGAGATGATATTTCATGCATACCTTGGATCAACTGATATGTGGGAACCTCTTGACAGAACACAAGAGTTCCTCCACCTGGATCGATGATGCCTCCAACTGCTGGCAAGAATGATGGCCTCCTTTCTTCAAGCATACTAGCACTGGTATCTTCCTCTTCACCTTGAAACCCTTTAGGAGTTTCTTTGCATCTCTCTCCTCCATTGCTATACCTCTCACCTTCTTCAAAGAAAGTGAGCATAGTGAATCTATGAGGAGATCTAGGATTCTCCGATCTTCTTCTTTGCTGATAGGAAGTGTGTTACAGGTCCAAATACCTCCTCATCAGCTCATAGGAGAAGATAAATATGGAAGGAATACAAAGACCTAAAAAAAACCCACTTCTGCCAAGGTAACGCCTCATGATAACAACACAAGAGCGTTATAATGCACCTGATCAGTGAATAGGTTGTGTTAGTTGCTAGGGAAATGCTCTCTTTACACTAGAGGGCAGCGTTATCCATGTTTTGAGTTTTTAACGGGAAAAACTCGTGGAGAATGATTTGAATTTCCAGCTTTTTCTCATAGGAGAGTCAGTACAAAAAGGAAACTGCAAAGCACTAATCTATTATTGGGCCTTGCCATAAACAACTGAAATATCAAGGAAGGAAAAAGCATGGAAGTTGAGGAAACATCTTGGTTTTTTCTATTTAGAACTAGTGGAAAGAGAAGGGCAATTATTGCTCTCTCCATATCCTATAAAATGGAGTTGAAGGGTCTTGGTTCAAGGTCGAAGGATTATCAAAGTTTTTTGAATACTTGTGAAGTAGAGATCATTGTTGTAGTGTGAAGTTAAAAGGTCAAAGAGGTTCATTGAGAACTTGTTGATCAAAGACATCACCACATTGAGAGATAGAGAGATTGGAAGGCTGAGGAGGGCTTCGTACAACCGACGGTTGTAATCCTCATTTTTATAAATCAATAGAACTGTATCTATTTTTTCCATTATATGCATTGATATTGTCATTGTTATTTAATCACTTATATAGCATGAGATGAATGGCTTAGATGTGCATAGTTTAAATGTTTATTATATATTGACTTAATTGATAGGAAATGTATGTTATGGTAGAGATTACATGGGTGCTTTGACTGATTGCAGGGTTGAGATTTGGAGCTTGTTAGTATGATTCTTTCATCGTAAAAGATCACTTTAGCTATGCATATCAAGTAGCCCTAACATCAAGTATGGCTGAAAAATATCTTTAAGTTTGCTGCATAAAATTAGATCTAAGCATAAA
>JAXQQM020079456.1:0-24963 GCA_034641835.2 Pinus albicaulis
AATCTAAGACCAATACTTAGTCACCTTCAGATAGTGAAAATTATGGATGACTAACAAACCAAATGCATACGCCATGCATGCCAAAACTAGTGAGGAAAACATACATGCAACTCAGTACCTACAATCAAAACTTGTTGTAGTTGTTGATTTCGATGCCCTCTTATGCTTTCCTGCTCTTCCTTCTCCTTCTTGTTCCAAATCACCAAGTATGCCACACTCTCCAAGAGTGCTCCAAGAATACTCTAAGTGTCCAAGAGTATGAGAGAGAGAGAGAGAATAATGAGAGAGCTCCAAAAATGCACTAACAAAATCTTACCAACAGACCCTCAAAAGCCTTTTTATCAATGAGGCCTCTATTTTCTTCATTTTCCATTATTTTCCTTCATTTTCCTCCTCACATGCAACCTGTGACCTTTCACCTCCATTTTCTCCTATTTTCCATTATTTTCATAAACATATTCCAAATAATGTCTCTTTCCTTGCTAAAGCTTTTTCCATTGCCTTTTCTAATTTCGTTATCCATAATAAACCAAAGTGAACACTTGCTAGGATTTTTTTCCCAACATTCATCTTGGAATATGTGTCTCATCAACCATGGTCTTATATATTTTTACATGGATTTTTACCAGGGTTGTTAAGGAACCCGCCCCCTTGGGGGGACACTGTCCTAAGTGTTCAACAACACTTACAACCAACAATACCACTACAACAAAACATACTACCTATGGAGCTTTATAACATAGCTCTTTGTAGTATTTACAATGACCACTGCTGAAAAAATGACAAACATATCGTTAACACCTACTCAAAAATTAGGCGTCCTTAACACCTTAGCCACTAGGGCATTGAGAATCTCTGATGAGTCTCACCTTGAAGGAGAAAAGACGCATCTCCTGAATGTATTTTGTAAAAATGGTTATAGTAGGCCGCGCAGCCTTAAAGCTTTCCTCAAAGTAGAAAAAGGTCATTTAGCTAAAAATAAAAAAGAGCCTAGTGATTGGTCTTGCAGTGTTCGCCTTCCATTCATTCAGTGAACCATTGATAATATTGCTAGGATCCTTAAGAAACATAAGGTTTTTTCATCCTTCAAGCCCCTTAATACGACTCGCAACTCTCTCAAATCGGTTAAAGATCCAGTAGACCCTAGGGATGGAAAAGGTGTCTACATTATTCCTTTTTCTTGTGGGACTCCTTACATCGGTGAAACTATTCGGTCTATAAGTCAAAGGATCTGTGAGCATGCTGTCGACATTAAACATGGAAGATCCCCCTCCTCCGCGCTAGCTGAGCATGCAGAAAAGAATAACCATCAAATTTGCATTGAAGAGGCTAAGGTCCTTGCGAGGGTTGACCATTTCCATCATCAAAAGTTAAGGGAGGCCTTAGAAATTGAAAAAAGACGTATTAATATCAATAAAGATGATGACTGGAATTCAGCAAGTGCTGGATCCCTGCCTTATATTCTTGATTGTCTTTTGTTTCCGCCCCTTTTTCTCGTTCCTTAGTTTTTAGGCTCCTTTAAGGATTCTTTTTTGTCGTTGGTTATCGTTTTCTTTTTCCTTTGACCTCGTTTAAAAAAATAAATTAAAATAATAATAATAATAATAAAATAAATAAATGAAAATAAAAATAAAATAAATAAACAAATAAATAGATAAAAATAAATAAATTAAATATAAATATAAACATAAATAAATAAATAAACAAATTAAATTAAATTAAATTATATATATATATATATATATATATATATATATATATTATCACTATTAATTAAATAAGTGATTAGTATATTAATTAAACATAATAATAATCTAAAAAAACAATAAAACTAGCCGTTATTAATCAATAATCAATTTTCAAAAGTCAAACTAGTCGTTAGAATAGCGACTAGTTTGGCCATTTATACATCTATTTAAACTTAACGTCCTAATCTGATCTCTCAAATAGTCTTGATGATGAACCACACAGATTGGTTCGAAATGCGTCGACAATGTTCCATTGCACGTGATTACTACCAAAAGAATTCTATAACTTGTAACGATGGATCACAAAAGCCAAAATTCTAAAAACATATCGTTTTGCTGGATATTTATAACAGAACTCATTATGGTATTTACACTAAGAACCACATTTTATTCAACCAAAAAATAGTCATACTATTTATGGATCTTTATAAATCCAGCCCGACACAATATTTACAATAATATACACATGCACATATACACATTTTTTCAAACAACAAATAAAAGGATACGATGTTTGCATAAAAAACAAGGGAATCCAAAGGCTCACACCTCCACCCCCAAAGTAGTACTAGGATTCACCTCCTTCCTAGGAAGTCCATAATCCACTATCAAAGTCAAAGTATGCATCCAATGTCCAATGCTATAATCCTACACTATTTTACCCTCAGTGTATAGTTACCGATTCAATGTTCTAGGAAACACTCTCAATGTGCATATGATTCCATCTGGAAATGATAATGACCAAAAAAAATCCATCCCCGACCTTCCCTTCTCTACTAAAAAGTCCCTCGGGAAATCCGATAATCCCCTTCTGTGCAGTCACACACCTTCAAAGTTCCACTAGCGCCCCCATCTCAGGCAGGCCATCCATTTACAAAGATTCCTCACATTAGAAGATACTTAAACAAAGGCATACCCTTGCCTCAAAACCATGATATCAATCATAACATTCTCATGGAAATCAATGGACACTCCCACAATGGCCCTGATCCTGAACTGCTTCACCAACGTATTGTTGCATGTTTCAATTTATTTTGCTGACACTGCTAGTTCTTGTAGTTAGTTTCAACCACCCAACTAGGCATTGCATGATTTTCTGAACCAAACACATAATTCTTTTAGATTCAAAATAAATTGAAATAAATTCAAATCATACCTCACTGGTAGCTCGTCAATAAGGTACACTTGCAATCATGTTTACTTCCTATCACAATAAGTCAAACTAGTTGTTTGATTAAATCATTATGTATAACCATATCACATATAGTTAGCTCAAAGCAAAACCATCATAGGTAAAAATCATAAATCACATGAAATCATCATAAACCATAATCATAAATCAAATGTAACCATCATAAGTCAAAATCGTAGATCACAAGCATAATAGATCTGAAATAAAATATTGATATGTATCATTCATCAATCCTTACTTCTGTCTTTGTTCTTTCTGCACACACATCGAATCGGTTGCCACTCTCGGCAAGAACCCAATGCCTTTTCTTCTCTTCTATCATGTTCACATACACGAAATGTACATCATAACATGTACACCATACAATACACGCACCCACGTCGACATATGAAACATACACTTACACTTGGCGTAAAATACAACACAATACATATGCCTACATCGGCATACAATACATACACCTACACCCAATGTAAAATACAACAAAATAACTATACATCTACATAGTACAACACAATGAATACATGTCACGATGCCACGAATAAACCATGCACATACATAGTACCACATGTCCGAAACGCAACATGTACGACATGCACACAATACCACATGTATACCACTACCATATGCAGACATACATAGTACCACATTTACAAAACACTAAATGAAAAATGTGTGCACAACATCACATGTACACGACACCACCTACACAATGTGTACACAATGTCAAATGTACACTATATCACATGTACAATGTGTACACAATACCACATGTACACAACACCATATGCATGACATGTACACGACACCACATGTACACAGTGCCACATGCATGACATGTACATGGCACCACCTGCACACAACACCACATGTACAACATGCACACAACACGACATGTACAATAATGCACACAACACCATATTTACAACACACACAACACCATATGTGCATAGCACTGCATATACAACATGTCAATAGCACCATACGTACACAACACTCATATCCAACATGCACACAACACCACATATCCAACATGCACACAGTATGGTAGGTACACAACACCACATATCGAACATGTACGTAGAACCATCTATACCTAGCACTGTGTATGCGATATACACACAACACCATATATACAACAAACATACAACATCATATGTATACAATACTACATATACAATATTTACACATTACCATATATACAATCACTAAATAGACAACATACACAACATATACACAACAATAATACCACACATCCCTAGACCACACACTAACTGCACTAAGCAACCTTGCTTCTAGTGTCTTTCCATTATCCATGATTATCCTAGCATGCCAAAGATCACACTAATTTCACTTCATTGATGTACCCCTCAACATTACATGTTCATAACATAGACATAGGCATAATACAAGCATATAATATCAATTCATGTCCACATGATACTAACGTCATAGATCTTTCATAGTTACTCTTCCCACTTGATTCCTTATAAGACCAAGAACCTCTTCATGCCATTCACCTGCATAAGAAATCACTACTCCACAAGAATGATCCTTGAAAAACTTGTCATACAGTGTCATAGATACGTATATACATACATATATATAATCATTATCATAAAAAAATCATGATCCTGTGAGAAAATGACATACGTACACATATATATACATAAAAACATTAGCATCATGATCCATGATGACTCTGTCACACACACACACACACACACACACACAGAGATATATATATATATATATATATATATATATATATATATATATATATAGTCATGATTACATCATAATTATTTGATAGCATAATGTCAAGGTTGAGAGAAATTCCTTTATCCGTGCACAATATGCATATCGTTGAGAACAACAGTTCCCAACATATCCAAGGCATCCAACACCTTATATCCATTCACTTTACGTACTCTGCGACTGTCAATTTACCCAATGGAATCAACCAGTCCAACCAAATGTCATATTTTTACCTTCCGTTGCATTTACTCATGCAACAAACTTCATCTGTGTCTTACAATACCTGTTGGGTACCACACAAATCTCCCCTAGCTCCATTGAATTTTATCTTTTCCCGAACTAATTTCCAAGACACTCAAAAAATAAAAGACAAGAACAAGAAAAAAATAATAGGATGACCATGAAAAAACAAAAGCAATATGACACCATGAACAAAATGGCATGGTCATGCACTAGATGCAATCAAGACTGCAAATCAAACGCAAAAAAATCAAAAGACCGAAAGCACAAGACTAGCAACAAACACCATGACTCAATCCCCATGGTTACCAATGCTTCCAAAGGAAAGTTCAACCTGAGCCTTCTTCAAGATTTCATGGCAGTATTTTTCCATGTAATCCCTGCAACATAATTCCATAAACACATAACTGTCTGTATATAAATAAATATACAATATGGCAGTTATCTTATCTTATTGTGCAAAAAATACTACCTTGTATCTGAACACATAAATATATCATCTCTCACGGGACTCCATTCCCTTGAAGAATTCTTCCATGATAAGAAACCAACTAATATACCTTTCAAATACATGTTCATTAATATAGCACATATCCGCATAAATTCATAAAAAATCAAGGTTAATAAGACTTCTTGTATGCAAATCACTCATTCGTTTGGAATTAGGGTTTCCAAACATAGCCAAATGAATTCTTACCCAATTCATTTATTTTACCATTTACTTTGCTACAATAGAGGCCTACTATGTACTATCATATAAACCATTTGTTAGTTATATAAACAAATAAACTATTACCTTTTCATGTGAATACCAAGCATGTTGCCTTGCAACTGCTCTCACATGTCAGTCACATGTTCCAAATATCAATATATCATATCTATTAACTTGAAATAAACTTTTATCACGACTAACAACCATGTCATAGTCAATGATTAACTCACATTCTTCATTCATAATGCATAATGCTACAACTATCACCTGTTGGGGTCCGTGTGATTTGGCAGATTGGCATACCAAATGACAAGGCAACATTAGAACCACTTTGGAATCCTAGGATCTAGCCCTCCTAGATTCAGAGAGGGATCTCTCTATATGTGTTTTCGAAGGATATATCTTTAAAGCTTATGATATGATATTAGGCTAGTTATGGAGCACAAGGGATTTGTTTTTTTTTGGTTGGGAATCATCAAATGAGAAGGTCATGTGAAGTGAAGAAAGAAATAAGTGGAAGGATGTTTTTAGCATGGGAAGATAAGTAAAAAAATAGTGCTAAACCATTGGGCTATGGAGTCATAAAAGGGTTTACTTGCACAATAACTATTCAAGGGTTTTCAAAGGGCAAGTCATCTATATCAGAAGATCTTTTAAGTTGAGTTTGTGGTATGGAACATTAAGAAGTGTGAGGAAATAAGAAAATCTAGGAAAACAAAGGGCAGCCTAAGATTAGGTAAGGAATTTTAACCTAGCCTGCTTTTGGCATACACTTAAAGGGAAAACATAAAAAGTAGCCTAAGATCAAGTAAGGACTTTTAACCTATCCTGCTTTCGGCATACTCTCAAAGGAAAAACATTTAAGATAAACATAAAAAGTAACCTAAGATCAGGTAAGGACTTTGAACCTATCCTTCTTTCAGAATACTTTCAGGGGATCTTTTCAAAGCAGTTGTTGGAGGAAAAGCTAGAGGACAAGGCTAACCATAGACTTCCCTAGTTCCTAACTCTACTTAGCAAACCTTTCAAGAACATTCAAGAACAGAATCTCAAGTTATACTCAGCAATACATGGGCTCACCAACATTCCTCGACTGGTTATACTCTATTGAAATCATTCCAAAACACACATTTAGAATAAAACAAAAAGATAAAGCTTATTAGTCAAAATTAGGGTACTTTAGAAGTAAATCCTAATCTATTTTTTACTGTTCTTTATCAGAGAAAATGAACACAATGGAAACATAAGGAGAATAACAATTATAGTGAGAATAACATCACCAATGATTTAGATTAGGATCCCGTGAATCTGCTTGTCTATTGATGTCCAAAACCAGTTACATAATTTGAGTTCAATAGATTTTACAGTTTGATACTTCTCTTCCCAGCCTACTATATTACAAACTACTCAAAAACTATTACTCAATAACAGTTCAACAATTAACAATTTTCCAACCCTTTAAAATGAGTTTTCTGTGGATACATATAGGAGAAAGAGGAAGAGTGTTGCATAAATGGTAGTAAATATTAATTAAGACAGAGTGGGAGAAGTATTCAAATGCCCACTCTGCTTAATGACCGTTACATTAACTGATTATACCATTTTGGTAGTTTTTCCTGTTTTTATGCATATTTGGTAGGCATGGTAATAACTCCGAAGTGTTTCTTTGAAGATAACTGTGGCTGAAGTACTTTGTTTGACTTCTGAAACAAGTGACTATCATATTTCGGGTTTTGTAGCCCCATGACTGTGCAATAACTGTTCTGACAGTTTTAAAGAGTTTCTTCCATCAGGATGGCTATCACGGTATCTTTGAGAGGAAAGGTAGACTACAGGTGTCCTTTTGGTCCTTTGGAGAAATAAATACTTCAATGATCTAGCATTCTGAAGTCATATCTCGCTGATTTGTCTTTGACTTTATCTCTTTAAACACTGATATTTAGCTTTAAATTGTGTTTTTTTCTTTGTCCTTAACTTGTTGGTTAAGCCTTTGATCTTCGGATTTATTCTTTAACCTTTAACTTTCACTGATCTTCTTTGTTTTCCTTTGTGTACAGGTGGTTGCGTCGGAGGGTTTGATTGAAAGATGATATCATGATTTATCGACTAAAACGTGGAAATAACCTTCCTTTGTCCCTTTTCTGCATTTATTTAGGCCACAGAGGATTGTCACCCTCGGCCCTACAACTGGATTTCTGCTGTGGGACAGCTTTATATCTTAACCGCCATTAAACCTGCAACACAAATAAACTAGTTATAAAATCCTGCATTTTTTGGGTTTAACTGCTTCAAAAGGCTTGGCGAGGGGTTATGGAGCAGTGAGGAGGCAAGGTGAATGCAGCGGGGAAGGGTTTCATGGCGCAAAACCAAGAAAACCATGGTCAAAACTAAGTTTGGCGTGAAGAGCAGGCAAAGCGGTTTTGGGGAATACCGGAGGTGGTATTCGGGCGGGGTCAGAATGGTAAGTGGTAATGAGTAGGGGGAATGCGATACATGTTAATGGTTGACACGTATGCTCTTGAAAACCACCCATTTCATGTTCAGAATGGGCGATCAATTTTATTTGTGAAATGAACGCGAAAATGGTTTTAGATCGTCCGATCTGGGGGGGGGGGCAGATCTATGGCTGTAAGCGAGCGCGAAAAATAGAAAGATGTGCAGAGAAAAAATATGGTGGGGTTGGGGTGACGTGGGGTAATTTTTCGCGTAGTGGGGAGGCTTGAAATTGGGTAACCAATGTGCGCCGCTGGTTTATAGTGATAAAGGGTTATGATCCATGTATGGGCGAATATATAAAGGGAAAAAAGGTGGAAGTGGGAGGGAGTGAAGGTGCTTCTGGGCCGTTGGATCTAGGGGTAAGATAAATCAATAGTGGATATCACTCGGAAACACAATGAAAGGCCCCAGCTTGGTCGGGTGGGACCAGCAGGGTTATAAGGGAAAATGGAAGAAAATATGTATAGCTGGGGCACTTGAGGTATGGATGGGTTCATGGGCCCAGTGCCTCCACAGTAAATATGGACCGTCGGATGAAGATCTTTTGTGGTCAAAGAGTCAACTGCGGGGGCACCCAAAAGGTTATTATGTGTGTTGATAGTGCCCGCTGGTGAACAAAAGGGGAATCAATGTGGGCCGTCGGATCTGCCAGATGGACGGCGGAGATCAATTTCAGAGGATCGACAATCGGTGGAGGAGAGGGTCTAGGAAGGAGGAATTGAAAATTTTTGATCACCGATGGCCGATGGGGGACACAAGTGCGATGGGCAGAGGACCGTTGGATCGGGCAAGGATCAATGGCTAGGATTCCATCGGTGGTAGATGGATACTGAGAGCGAGGAAAGGGCGCTACGCCGATGCAATGGAGCATAGATCGTCAAATCTAGGATGAGATCAACGGTGGGGATTTAAATCAGAGGATCGCATCGGCAGAGAAAAGGAAAGTGAAAAGGAAAATGGTGAGGCTCGATGCGATGTGCCAATGCGATGGAGGGGCGCGATGGCCATCAGATCACGGGAGAAATGGACGGTCTAGATCTGCTCAGGGATCGACCATCGGTGGAAGAAAGTGCAAGGGGCAAAAGGAAAGGGGGAATTGCGATTTGCATTGGGCGATTAAGCGCGAACCGTCCGACCTTATGAGATCGACGGCTCAGAGTCCATCAGCGGGGAAACACATCACGCGGAGGGAATAATGAAGGAATAAAGGGAAAGGGGCAGAAGCAAAATTCCGATAGCGCGAAAGGGGCTTAAGGGTTGAGGCCGCTGGTTGCGGGTCCCGGTCTCATGGAGGAAAAGGGGCTAAGATCTTAAGCCCGCGGGGGCTTAAAGGTCGCATATGGAAAAGTTAGATTTTCAGGACGAAATGGGGTTTTTTGAGGTTTTTTAAAGGTTTCGATAGACATGAAGAAGGGATTAAGACAAAATAAAAGGGATTCATATGGTATTAAAGGGAATTTGGAGGAAGTGTGGGATTTTTTTAACAGGAAAATATGAATGGAAGAGGGGTTAAAAGCAGTTTTCTTCCAGGCAACAATAGGGCTTTGTGAAGATATCAGTGAGATGGATCCTTTTGGTCAAATGGACCCAACAAGGCTTCAAGAAGTCACAAATTTGCTTCAAATTTGTTTCTTGAAGACCAATAGACCTGTTTTAGCCATCTTTGCATATGTAAAATTTATAGATGGCTAACAACGGCTCCAACTTGGGGATGGCAGCTCCTTGGAGGTGTCAAGAACCTCAGAAATTTTATCTCTGGAATATAGACCTGTGCTTTATCCTTGATAACCTTTTCTTCCTTGATCATGTTGCTTAAAATGATGATCAATACTTTGTAACAGCAAATAGAATTTCTTTCCCCAAACAACTACCTACAAAATCTACTTTCCTAACATTTTTTCTTCGACAAGTGCACTTGGACTTGCAAACCCTTTGACATCAATATTTTATTCTTTTGAAAAAAGGAAAAACTAATCTAAATCTACTCTTATTTCTCCATGAGTTCAGATTAAACAGTTGAACTCATAGCTTCTCTACCTAATCTACTATCTGCCAGGATTAAACTGTCTGACGGACCTGCATTCTCTACATTCTAAAGAAGAAATTGAAAACACAGTCAAACCAGAATTAAGTTGTCTGATTTGCTGTGATGACTATGACATCAAAACGAACTGCACATAGAAATTTATTTGCAGAAAAGTAAAACAAAACTTGGAAGGCTTAGGATCTGAAAACAATGAGAGTCCTTCCTTCTTTCTTTCAGCTTTGATTTTGATCTTTTTAGAACTGTCTTCTTCTTCTTTACTTGGTTCAATTTTTTAGCATGTTAGAACCAGTCTTTTTCCTTTCTTTGGCTCAGGTTTTGATCTGATTAGAGCCATTATTTTCCTATCCTAATCTAATCTAATTATAAGCCAAGATTAAACAATTTGGAAAATCTTCTTCACTAACCTATCAGTAGTAAATTGAAATCTATCTAGTCATGATTAGGCTGTATGAATAAATAACAGTGTTCTTTCAAGTAGTGGCATTTAGGCTTGCACACTTTTAGAATCTCTTTATTTTTTGGCATGGGGCTGTACCTTTCTTCTTTTTCTAATCTGCCCTCTTTTTCTTTTCTATTGTTTTTTTTTTTTTTCTTTTTTTTTTTCAAATTCAAAGCAGAAAACAAAAACTAGCTACATGCTCACAGGCTGAGCTTTATTGACATTCTTACCTACCCTAATCTAACTCTGAAGTATTTACATGTTTAGCTAAAAAATTCTCTTTTCCAGTACATCCAGTCAATTAGATGGTTCCATGAATGGTATTTTCTCATCTCCTTGAGCAGGCAGGATAGACAGGGCCACTCCCATCTCACTTGTTCTTTAGAAGCAGTACGAAAAAAATTTGTTGCATTTGGTGATACACTGCTCCTAACAATCTCTATCCATTCTTCAAATCTTTTCAAAAAGTGAGCAAAGGGGTCTTGAAATAATACCTGGTTGGGAGTATTTGGCAGGTAAGTTTCAACCAGTATTATTTTTTGTTCCACTAGATCAAGAAAAATATTCCTTTGAGAAAGAAAATCTTCCTCATCTTTATTGTGATCTGAACTGGAGGGATCATCATATACTATAGTGTTGTACTCTGTCAGTCCTGATATGTTCTAATTCTATGGACTGTACTCTGTGAAGAGGTCACTATATTCTTAAGCAGGGGTCTCTTTGATTACCTCAACCCTTTTAGGAGAAGGTTCTTTATATTCATCATGCTCAAGAAATTCTCCATTGTTTTCCTCCTCATCCTTTGAGCTGAAAGACTACTGATTCCCAATCACATGAAAATTGTTACTGATGAGTTGTAATGAAGCAGAGCAAAGATTCAAAGATTCTTCGCCCTCTTCTGCGCTTTTAAATCTTTCTTCATCAGTATCATAAATAGCCTGCTTTGGCTCATTACTTCCTTGGAGTTGGAGGAACTGAACTTCCTCCCACAAATCTAATAATGATGGTCCTGCAAGATCAACTTATATTTCGAGAACATCATCATCAGACAGATCAAAATTAGGAAAATCATTAATGTAATTAATGTCACCAATCAAACATACTGGATTATTAGCAGGTCTTTCTTTGTTCTGATCTACAAGAGAACTTTATAAATTTTTACAACAAAGTTGATTAGGTGAATGGGCAAGATGGTTTTCTTTATAAAACATTTTAGAGACTGGCTGTTTATTGACAATCTGATCGATTTCTTCTTCTGACAAAGGGGAAGATGTTTTTTTTTTCTTTGAGCAGAAGTACGACAGTTCTCTTTCCCTTGTGTTAACTGGTTTTGAGGCTGGATGTCTTCTTAAACCTCTTTTAGTGAATTAGTACTTGTGTTTGCAGGAAAACCTTGAGGATTTTCTATTGTTTCCTGATCTACTTTTGTTTCAAACAACTCCCCATTATTGTTATGATACTCGATTTGAATACAAGGTTCATGAGTTGTTTCTTCTACATTATCAGGATGCCACTCTTCTTGTGTAATCTGAAATGAGTTGTAACATAGAGGGAAAGCTCCTATATGTGATGGTTCTCCTTCCACATCAGATTTTGCGTTTTCTAAATGGCTACTTGTTTCCTCAAAGCACTGCTCACTATTAGTATTTTCCATTTGTTCGTAAAGATCACTTAACAGTAAAACACAAGCTATAGGTAGGAAATCAGGAATTTCTTGACGACCTTCCTCATCATCTTCTATAAAGTTTTGAACATCATAAATGTCTTGCTCATTGTCTAGGTCTTGTACTGGTTGAGTTTGTTCTTGATCTGGAAAAAGCATCGGCTGCTCTAGATCATCAACGTTTAAATTAGCCTCACCTAGAAGGGATGATGAATCATTATTTATGCTGGCAGGGATATCTTGAGGAATGTCCTTTATTCCTTGATTGATTTCTTCCTGAACTGATTCATCCAGGTTCTTGTGATAGTTAGGATGCATATGAAATTCTTGAATGGCTGTTAACAGGTCTTTAGGATGCATATTAACCAAATCCTCATCAATAAATAACAGGTATTGTATGATGTTCTGAGATATATCACAACAATTTACAGTCCATGGTAAAGATGAAGGGTTATCTCTATATTCTTCATAAAATACTTGGTGCATGTCTCTTAAAGAAAACAAGCTCTTAGGTTCTAACCATTCATACCAATCCCTTACCTTTCCTTCTAATGTTAACATGAAAATTTTCATAAGGCAGTCTTCATTCCATTCAGTCTTTATCTTGCATACATGTATATGAAATTTGATGAGATGTAACAATGGGTCATCAGACTTTTCACCTTGAAAAATAGGAAGGTTATCATCACAAAACACCTGGGGCATCTTATGTGGGAACCCAGGGATATGATATCTAATCATTGGGGCATATCTTTGTTGTATCCTTGGAATCATGTTTGTAAATCAAAAAATAGGTCACTGTGTCTATTCAACCAGTTCAGATTATTCCACCAATGGAGTCATTTGGTCTTTTGGGAGTTGTGGAGTCGCTAGGTGGAGGATTTCAAATGTTTTAAGATGAGTTGTTGTCCACCATCAGCAATTGAATACCAATATAAGGAGGTTTGTGGGTCTTATGAGCTCTTAAGGATGTAATTCACCTAGAGGTTCCCTAGTGGAGTCGCCATTATGTTGGGGTCCCTGTGATTTGGTAGATTGGCATACCAAATGACAAGGCAACATCAGAACCACTTTGGAATCCTAGGATCTAGCCCTCCTGGATTTAGAGAGGGATCTCTCTATATGTGTTTTCGAAGGATATATCTTTGAAGCTTATGATATGATATTAGGCTAGTTATGGAGCACAAGGGATTTGTTTGTTTTTGTTTGGGAATCATCAAATGAGAAGGTCATGTGAAGTGAAGAAAGAAATAAGTGGAAGGATGTTTTTTGGCATGGGAAGATAAGTCAAAAAACAGTGCTAAACCATTGGGCTATGGAGTCATAAAAGGGTTTACTTGCACAACAACTATTTAAGGGTTTTCAAAGGGCAAGTCATCTATATCAGAAGATCTTTTAAGTTGAGTTTGTGGTATGGAACATTAAGAAGTGTGAGATAAGAAGCAAAGCTAGGAAAACAAAGGGCAGCCTAAGATCAGGTAAGGATCTTTAACCTAGCTTGCTTTTGGCATACACTTAAAGGGAAAACATAAAAAGTAGCCTAAGTTCAAGTAAGGACTTTTAACCTATCTTGCTTTCGGCATACTCTCAAAGGAAAAACATTTAAGATAAACATAAAAAGTAACCTAAGATCAGGTAAGGACTTTGAACCTATCCTACTTTTGGAATACTTTCAAGGGATCTTTTCAAAGCAGTTGTTGGAGGAAAAACTAGAGGACAGGGCTAACCATAGAATTCCCTAGTTCCTAACTCTACTTAGCAAACCTTTCAAGAACATTCAAGAACATAATCTCAAGTTCTACTCAGCCAGACATGGGCTCACCAACATTCGTCGACTGGTTATACTCTATTGAAATCATTCCAAAACACACATTTAGAAGAAAACATAAAGATAAAGCTTATTAGTCAAAATTAGGGTACTTTAGAAGTAAATCCTAATCTATTTTTTATTGTTCTTTATCAGAGAATATAAACACAATGGAAACATAAGGAGAATAACAATTACAGTGAGAATAACATCACCAATGATTTAGATCAGGATCTAATGAATCTTCTTGTCTATTGATGTCCAAAACCAGTTACATAATTTGAGTCCAATATCTTTTATAGTCTAATACTTCTCTTCCCAGCCTACTATATTAAAAAATACTCAGAAACTCTTACTCAATAACAGTTCAACAATTAACAATTTTCCAACCCTTTACAATGAGTTTTCTGTGGATACATATCGGAGAAAGAGGAAGAGTGTTGTAGGAATGGTAGTAAATATTAATTAAGATAGAGTGGGAGAAGTATTTGAATGCCCACTCTGCTTAATGATTGTACCATTTTGGTAGTTTTTCCTGTTTTTATGCATATCTGGTAGGCATGGTAATAACTCCAAAGTGTTTCTTTGAAGATAACTATGGCTGAAGTATTTTGTTTGACTTCTGAAACAAGTGACTATCATATTTCGGGTTTTGTAGCCCTATGACTGTGAAATAACTATTCTGACAGTTTTAAAGAGTTTCTGCCATCAGGATGGTTGTCATGGTGTCTTTGAGAGGAAAGGTAGACTACAGGTGTCCTTTTGGTCCTTTGGAGAAATAAATACTTCAATGATCTAGCATTTTGAGGTCATCTCTCGTTGATTTGTCTTTGAATTTATCTCTTTAAACACTGATATTTAGCTTTAAATTGTGTTTTTTTCTTTGTCCTTAACTTGTTGGTAAAGCCTTTGATCTTCGGATTTATGCTTTAACCTTTAACTTTCACTGATCTTATTTGTTTTCCTTTGTGTACAGGTGGTTGCGCCAAAGCGTTTGATTGAAAGCCGATATCATGATTTATCCACTAAAACATGGAAATAACCTTCCTTTGTCCCTTTTTTGCATTTATTTAGGCCACAGAGGATCGTCACCCTCGACCCTACAACTGGATTTCTGCTATGGGATGACTTTATAACTTAAACGCCATTAAACCTGCAACACAAAAAAACTAGTTATAAAATCTTGCGTTTTTTGGGTTTAACTGCTTTAGAAGGCTCGGCGAGGGGTTATGGAGCAGTGAGGAGGCAAGGTTAATGCAGTGGGGAATCGTTTCATGGCACAAAACCACGAAAACCAGGGTCAAAACTATGTTTGGCGCGAAGAGCAGGCAAAGCGATTTTGGGGAATACCAGAGGTGGTATTCACGCGGGGTCAGAGCGGTAAGTGGTAATGAGTGGGGGAAACGTGATACATGTTAATGGCTGACATGTATGCTCCTGAAAACCACCCATTTCGCGTTCAAAACAGGAGATCAATTTTATTTGTGAAATGAACGCGAAATGGTTTTAGATTGTCCGATCTAGGGGGGCTAGATCTACAGCTGTAAGTGAGCACGAAAAATAGAAAAGATGTGTGGAGGAAACATATAGTGGGCCCGGGGTGACGTGGGGTAATTTTTCGTGTAGCGGGGAGGCTTGAGGTTGGGTAACCAATGTGTGTCATTTGTTTATAGTGATAAAGGGTTATGATCTATGTATGGGTGAATATATAAAGGGAAAAAAGGTGGAAGTGGGAGGGAGTGAAGGTGCTTCTGGGCCGTTGGATCTAGGGATAAGATAAATCAACAGTGGAGATCACCCATAAACACAATGAAAGGCCCCAGCATGTTCGGGTGGGACCAGTGGGGTTATAAGGGAAAATGGAAGAAAATATGTATAGCGGGGTCACTTGAGGTACGAACGGGTTCGTGGGCCCGGTGCCTCCACAGTAAATCTAGACCATCGGATGAAGATCTTCTGTGGTTAAAGATTCAACTATGGGGGCACCCAAAAGGTTATTCTGTGTGTTGATAGTGCCCGCAGGTGAGTAGAAGGGGAATCAATGCAGGCTGTCGGATCTGTGAGATGGACAGCGGAGATCAATTTCGGAGGATCGGGAATCGGCGGAGGAGAGGGTCCGGGAAGGAGGAATTGAGAAGTTGCAATAGCCGATGGCCGATGGGGGACACAAGTGCGATGGGCGGAGGATCGTTGGATCGGGACAAGGATCAACGGCTAGGATTCCATCGGTGGCAGATGGATACCGGGAGCGAGGAAAGGGTGTTGTGCCAATGCAATGGAGCGCAGACCGTTAGATCTAGGATGAGATCAACGGTGGGGATTTAAATCAGAGGATCGCATTGGCGGAGAAAAGGAAAGTGGAAAAGAAAAGGGTGAGGCCCGATGCAATGCGCCGATGCGATGGAGGGGCGCGATGGCCATTGGATCACAAGAGAAATGGATGGTCTAGATCTGCTCGGGGATCGGCTATCGGTGGAAGAAAGTGCAAGCGGAAAAAGGAAATGGGGAACTGCGATTTGCGATGGGCGATTAAGCGCGGACCGTATGATCTTATGAGATCGACGGCTCAGAGTCCATCGGCGGGGAAACACATCGCGCAGAGGGAATAATGAAGGAATAAAGGGAAAGGGGCGGAAGTGAAGTTTGATAGCATGAAACAGGCTTAAGGTCTGAGGCTGACAGTCGCGGGTCCCGGTCTCATGGAGGAAAAGGGGCTGAGATATTAAGCCCGCGGGGGCTTAAAGGTCGCATATGGAAAAGTTAGATTTTCAGGCCGAAATGGGGTTTTTTGAGGCTTTTTAAAGGTTCTGATAGACATGAAGAAGGGATTAAGACCAAATAAAATGGATTCATATGGTCTTAAAGGGAATTTGGAGGAAGTGGGGGATTTTATAACAGGAAAATATGAATGGAAGAGGGGTTCAAAGCAGTTTTCTTCTAGGCAACAGCAGGGCTTTGTGAAGATATCAGTGAGATGGATCCTTTTGGTCAAATGGACCCAGCAAGGCTTCAAGAAGTCATAGATTTGCTTCAAATTTGTTTCTTGATGACTAATAGACCTGTTTTAGCCATCTTTTCATATGTCAAATTTATAGATGGCTAACATCACCTACTTACACTCAAGTACATATCAACTATCTCAACACATGTGTTAGTACGATAATCTCAAAACAAGATTATTTCTTCATGCAATCTTACAGGAAAATACTCATATCATGTGATTAGTCAAACATTCAACATTAGAGAAATGGCATAATAGATACCAAACATTCAAACACCAAATAAACAACATAATCAAAAATTCAAAACACCAAATAGACGACATAATAAAACTCATACCTTGATGTATCTTAGGGGAGGCTATCTTGTCTGCACAATCAATCTAGATTAGCATGATATAACTTCACAAATATTAGTATGAATCTTAATCGCAAGCGTACGAAAAAGGATCACTTTATCCATGCATAACAAACAAACCTAACAACAAAGATGGCTGCCAATATCTTTAGATTTCAATTAGTTGACCAAGATAAATGCTGCAAAATCTAGATCTATGCATTAAAAAACATTAAGCAGTAAATAAAAGTAAGAGTTGCTCCATGCATCCAATAGACAAGAAAGGATTTTTTAAAGAATTTTTTTATTTTTTGACACCTGGGAAGGGAACATAGAAAGATGTTACCAGTCCCCCTCAATGGGATGGGTTCTTGTAAGTCCTCAACACTTCAGATCTAAAATATCTCTCTCTTGATGGTGTAGAAAACCCAGACAAAAATGGAACTCAAAGGGAGCTCACAACAAAAATGGTAACAAAATATGACAATGATGGTGGATTAAAGTCCGACGAAAAGTATAGATCCAGAGTGATCTATAGGCAACAAAAGGTATTGAGTGAATGGAAAAACCCTTCTATTTATAACAAAATATTGAGTTAGTCTAGATATTGGTGCATAATTAAAATATTATTAACCAAATAAAGATCCAAATTTTATGGAATATTTTATTATATTTGTTGGAGGGAAAAAGAATTTGACTTGGGTCAAATCCCTTTATTTGTAAATAATAAATAAATAAATGATTTATTTATTATTTTAAGGATGTGGTTGAGTAATAATCAAATAAATAATTATTTATTTAATTATTTATGAGTGATTTAGTCAAATTTAACAAGGAATATTATTTAAATAAGGTTTAAATAGTTATTCCTAGAAAATAATAAGATAAATAATAATTTATCTAATTAATTTTCCTGTTTTGGGTTAAATATGACCAGGAATATTAATTAAACTGTTGTTTAACTAATTATTCCTTGAGTAAAATCAAACAAATGTGGATTTATTTAATATTTCTTCATGGGGTTTCCTGTTTAGACCATAAACAACTTAATAAATGAGGTTTACTAAGTTATTTTTCATAGTGAAAGCAATTTTACTTAGGGTAAAATTGGTCTTACATATAATTGATAATTAAGCATACTTTGGTGGATTAATAGTAACAAGTTAGATGACCAAAATATGGTGTATGATTTCCCCCTAGCATGTGAGCGTTAGGAGCTAATCGTATGACTGAAGTATGTTGTAAGAACACAATCACTAGACCCCGAAGGGGAGTCAAAGAGAGAGAAATATAAGGTAGACCAAAGCATTAGAGGACTAGACCTTGAGGAGGCGAGACTTACAGGTGCAACAAGTCTCTTTTATGAGTGAGTACCTGTGCTATAGGCGGCGGAGGAGGCATACCTATGCGCGCCGACACAAAGTACAAAGAATAATGTGTCCAGTAAACAAGGGACTGAACTATATAGTACATGCTGGCATAAACATGAGCCAAATAAAAACATGATAATTATTTCCACATGAATATTGTGCCTGGGATAATAGCCAGGACTTATACAATAATATTTAAGTACATGAGATATAAACACAACCAAAGTTCCCTTGTAAACAAGAAAGGACTCTGGAAATCTGACTAACACATGAAAACTAAAAGGCGCTGCAAGCGGCTGAGGCCAACATCATCAAATCTATGGAGCTGCATCAAAGGCTATAATGAAGAGGTCATCCGGGCATGTGGGGAGCTACCTGGAGGGCCACCCCCTCATGAGGTCTGAAGCATCTCACACACACCCATAAATCACCGGTACAATCTAATGCATCGCTAAACCATCAAGTATATGGATCTCAATCATGATTTAAGGTGCTGGAGCTGAGAAAAAATCAATTCAAAGGGCAATAAGGAGTCCCTTTTCCTGATCTAAGGCACCGAACAAGAGTGGAAGCTGGAACTAAGGTAAACCGCCCTCTAGACCTCTCTTCTGGAATGAATGATCTGATATCGACAGAAGGAGGTCCACCATAGGTGAGGCAATAAGGGATCCTCAATTAAGGCATGAGAGAAAATAGTAGAGTGACTGACAGACTGACACCAAGGATGATGATGAAATGGGGGGTACTTAGTAGTGAACGGACGACTTCCCTTGTTAGAGCATAAAGGGTATGGATGACCTTGTAGCGACTAACACAATATCAAAGGGGATAAGGGATAGTAGGACTGAAGGCCATAATGTGTGACACAAGAGAGAAACCAAGAAATTAAGGATGGAGGAATATGGCGGGTTTCAAAGGGACTCGGGACAAACTCCATGGATGCGATGATGACTCAACTCAGATGCTCTAAACAAGGGCGACTTGATGATGATGCCACACAGAAAAGGTCCGATGGGGACCATAAAGATATGAGTACAAGATGGTTACTCATGAAGAAAATTGACACAAGCATGGACAAGTATGGAGGAAAAATGGTGCCCCAAGTACAAGTGTTGCAAGTGAAGAAATTCGATTTTGAGGAGTGGTGAAGTGACCCTTCTTGGACAACATGTGTCCTGGTGAAGTATCAAATCACAAAAAACTAACAGATACCCATTTGAGAGCTTGGTGAGAAATTTCCAATGGTATAGACGGTTTATCAAACTAAGCTACGGTTTTTCCGTAGTAGGCAAAAGAAAAATCAGGGGTTTCTCTTTTAATAAGGCATTTTCCCTCCAAATTCACTCATTTTCAAGTGTAGCTGTGGTGAATGTAGAGAGGAGAGAAGGCCCTAAATCTTGCGGTGATCATAGCGGACAAACCGACCATTGGAATCAAGATTCGTTAGTTGTAGGTAAGAGGCCTAACCCCACTCTTTCATTTCAGTGGAATCAAAATTTCAATTTAGGTACCCGGAGCTCATGAACAGGCCAGGTCGCATTTTTTGGGGTCTGTTATGCTACCTGGGTAGTAGGTACTGCGCAGAAAACTACAACCCGTCCCAGGAAATAACCTGAAAAGTGTGACCTGTCAGAGAAATGGGGTTTCAGTGTTGTTTTTGGCTTAGAGCTAGAATTCTTATGGTTGAGGGGCATAGGTTCCCCCAATCATCTTGTGGTTATGCCAAAATGTACTTAGAAAAAGGGGAATCTAAACACATTTTTATGATGTGGTGTGCCATTTGTTTTCGTTATGGTTATGCAGTTCGAGAAAGGGAATGGAGGATTACCAATCTCTTTTGGTACTGCATATATGAAGAAAATGGACTAATTTTCTGGGTTGGCATACATGGTGTCACTATCCCAAAGAGTGGATTTGGAGATAATGAACTGGGATCTCCTAGAAAACAACAGGTTGGTCAACAACGATGTCTAGGGGACTAGGTTGTTGATGTAAGATGAAGAAATGACGAAGGGTATCATCCCTAGAGTGATCTGAAGTGATATGGGACTCTAGAGGTTCTTCTAAATGTGGAAGAATAAGGGTAATAGAGTCGGCACGACCAGATACACTAAGAGAGTTGTGGAGAATTTCTTCTCCTGTTCTCTCAAATATGGGTGCCCCATTACCCAAACATTGGGTTTCAATGTAATGGCCACAAGGTGTATGTGGTTTGAATGCATGGGTTCGATGTAAGGGGGGATAGATAAAGTCAGGGGTGGTGACTACTTCCATAATGTCATCATTGTAATAAAATATGGGGTGACTGGTGGAAGAAAGACCACTTGACGCGACGAAGCTACCTGACTCATCATCATGAGAAGAGAGGTTCACATGCACATCGTCACAAGGGGTGATAGAAAAAAAAGTAGATGAAGGATCCACCGATGTTGAGCCCAAGGTGATTGCTGAAGGGAGGTCAGGCGAAACAGAAGGGGAAGTCCCAAGGGGGTCTTCCACCATGGATCTCATAGATGATGACAGGTAGTGGACAGTGGTCGAAGACTATGTCATTTCCACATACGGAGGGGGAATGTCTATGGGAGTGGATGTGTCCTCTGGTTTTGTTGAAGCAAAATGTGCAAATAAGGGAGCGATGGACTTGTTGCGCTTGGCCTCGAATTGGTGAACCGCTTCCAAAGAGGAGAGGTACTCTTCGAGGCAGGGACAAAAGTAAGTATAATGGTCATGGAAATCACACAAAGCATAGGGATGATTTGTGTGCAAAGTCTTGAGTTTCTTGGTTGAATCAGGTAAAGTAACATGGAATTCTGGGAAATCAGACTCAAGAAATGCTTCGTTGACCATGGGATTGAGACGAGGCAATTCAGGACAATTATGGGTGGCATGACCGACAACATCACACAAAATACATGAAGGTGTACGCTTTGGAGGCTAAGGAGGAGCAGGGTTTGTTGGGGCGGCCTTGTCCTTAGGTGCCTTCTTGCTAGCATTTCCCCCCTCACTCGAAGCTTTCACAACAAGAGTAGGTTCCTGTTGAGGTGGCTGAGGCACAGTAGCAGAGGGAGGGGTCATGGGAACCGGTTGAACTGGGGTCAAATCAAGATAACGTTTGGGCTGACTAGGCAGGATAACGGCTAGGGGATCAATGTACCAGACAGGAATCCCTAGGGTCAGGTTAGGAAGGGATAAGGTAGCCATAACAGGTACCGAGGACACTCCAGGAGGGGGAGCTTGGAACGGTATCTGACCAGAGGGGTAATGGCCAGGCGGGATGAATCTGATATGGTTAAGCGCTGGAGGAACCATTCCAAGAGGGTAGAGAGGCTCATGGATACCAGCTGCAGGTGAAGGGCCAGGAGGAGGGGGTCCAGAAGGCTGAATTGAAGGGCTAGGATTGGGTTGCGGAGGGCGGGGCTGCTGACTAGCCAAAGCGGGCCGCTTGAGGGAAGCCCGAGACGATTGCATCATGCAAACATTCTATGAGCTAGGATCAGAGACAAGAGGAGGAAGACCAAGGAATGAACCAAGTAGAGAGGAGTCTTTGTAGACTCTGGGTGAGACACTGGTCAAAGATTCGACGGTTTGCTTATTGGCCATCGAATATATGATGGAATCAGGGGAGGTCTGAGACTTTGGTTCGTAATATTTCAACTGGTCAATGGTGACTATATTTCCATTATGGGGAAAGGACATCTTGTGGTGAACTGCAAATGGTATAGCAAATATCGCATAGGTGTAGCTACGACCCAATAGAATGTTGTAATATAAGAGGGCATCAATGACTTCTACGTCAACGAAAACAGTCTTGCCCACAAGGGTAATAGGACAATTTCGGAACATGCCAATGGGCTTGGCGGAGTGGTCGTCCCACGCTCAGAGGGTGATAGTGGAAGGGTCCAACTCAGGTGATCTGAGTTGCTTCCAAACTGAAGTGGACATCACACAAGTGGATGCCCCCTCATCAATGATATAATGGGAAACATTGGCGTTCTAGATCTTGACGGGTATTTGAAAGACGACGGAAGCAGGAAGGGAAGGATGTTCTGACCGGTCAACATCGAAGACGATCAATCAATCATTTAGAGGATCTACAATTCCCATGGCAAACATTAGAGCTTTTCGCTTTGAAGGGCACGAATGGAGGAGTTCCAGCATTGAGATGGCAGCAGGAGATTGTGCCAAATCATCTACTATACTATACGAATGGGAAGCTTTTCTAGAAGTAGCATTTCGACGTAATGGTCCCTAAGGGATCTTGGTATGAACCAATGCCTTAGGCTGAGGGATCTGCAAAAGACCATTGGTTATCGAAAGGGGCTCTGTAGAACCTGAAGAAGGGGGCTCGAGAGAAGATATAGCGGGAGGCATGTTGTACTGATGGGACCGAGTCTGAAGTTTGAGGTCAACGATTATAGGTTGGTCAAAGTTCATCATGAGAAGCTGGTAATCAGAGGTACCAGATGGAGGAGGTTGAGTGGTCGCCTGACGTTCAGGTGGTTGGGTAGCCACAAATCCTTGCTGAGGGAAAGGATTAGTAAACACAACCGCCTGACTTGGCACAACATTGGGAGGGACGGAAGGGGAGGCTTGTTGTCCTCGCGATGCTACTTGAGTCTACCACATCTATCACATCTGTGGTGAAGGAGGACAATTGTCAGTGTAATGACCATAAACACCACAACATGAACAAGACTTATTCATGCAAACAAGCCTATCCTGCTTGGGATGAGTGCCCTATTGCTGCTTTGCAGTGTTAGGTGCATTACTTTGGGGATTAGGTCTAGGATTACCGGGGGCATATTGATTTTGAGTGCCTTTCCTCTTCTTTTTGGAAGTAGGACGATTAGTCGCACCCTGCTGTGCATACACCTACCCCTGAGGGGGCAATGGCTGATGTTGCAGCGGTTGAGAAGGCAAGGGAGGTGGGGGTGCTAATGCTTGAGGAGCTCAAGCACTAGGCTGTAGATACGAATAATAAGGAGGTTGTGTAACATTGTGGTAAACAGGTTAGGAAAAAAGAGGAGGCATGTCGTATCTTGGATACATGCTACCGAGAGGGGGAAAAGTGCAGGCAGAGAAGGGAAGCTGTCCAATGCTCCTTCCCCGGGTTTGACATAAACCTGCTCAATACTCCCACTGCATGTGCAATGTCTGGTCTAGTACAGACCATTGCATACATCAGGCTACCCACTGCACTTGCATATGGAACACGATATATCCCTTCCTCTTTCTTTCTGACATCTTTGGGGACATCTTAAAGAATTTTTTGTACCTACTAGAATCGAACATTCATCGCTTACCATCTCACATATTGAACTCTTAAGAAACTAACATACTCTCCTCTGCTGTAACCGTAGCCTTTATTTGCCCGATCTCTCTTAATTTCCATGCCCAAAATATAGTTTGCAGCACCAAGATCCTTCATGTCTAATTTGGAGAACAATTGGGTCTTCAAATCTTGGATAATTTCTTTGTCATTTCCAATCAACAACATATCATCCACATACAAGACCAAATAAATAACATGATCACCAATTAATTTAAAATAAACACAGTGATCCTCCTTGCTTCTGGTGAAGCCAAGTCCCCGTATATAGGTATCAAATTTCTGATACCACATCCTTGGTGACTGCTTTAACCCATACAGAGACTTCTTCAACCTGCATACCAGTTCTTTCTTACCCTTCACCATAAAGCCTTCAGGTTGCTTCATGTAGATCTCCTCTTTTAGATCCCCGTGAAGAAATGTTGTCTTCACATCCATCTGTTCTATCTCAAAATCAAATGCAGCAGCAACAGATAAAAGTAATCTAATAGAAGTAACTTTGGCAACAGGAGAAAAATATCACCAAAATCAATTCCCGGCACCTGGGAATAACCTTTTTCTACCAACCGAGCTTTGTATTTCTCCACCTTGCCTTCTACATTCATCTTCTTCTTAAACACCCATTTTCTCCCGATGGGCTTCCTTCCAACCGGCAACTCCACCAGATCCCATGCCTCATTTTTGTGCAAGGATGCCATTTCATCAACCATGGCCTCCTTCTAGAGTTTTCCATCCTCTGAATCTACTGCCTCCCTAACAGTTCTAGGATCATCATTAGTTATAGTTAAGGAAAAAACTGAATAGAAAGAAGATGGACTATACCTTT
>JAXQQM020078525.1:0-156218 GCA_034641835.2 Pinus albicaulis
TAGTTAGATATAGTTATCGTAGGTTTTATTAAGTGAAAGGGCATGATCAAAGATCATGCCTCTTCACCAAGGGACACCATGAGGCTATATTTAAAGCCTCGGTGATTCCCCATTGTAATCATATCTCATATCTCACATTTTATCAATAATAATATATACTTATTCAAGTTTACCAGAGTTTTTACACTCCACTGGTATCAGAGCCATCGCTCTTAGGGATCTGTGTGATCACCCAGAATTAAGGAATTACAAGAAAATTCCAAAATTGCAGATTTTTTTAAAAACCAAGTGCTTGTGGGTAGCAACATTTGTTTTTTAAAAAAGAAGAAGGAAGAAATATATATATATATATATATATATATATATATATAAAGTCAAAAGAGAGAAGGAAAGTTAACATAAAGGGGGAAATAAATTAAAAGAAAAAAAGAAAAAGTAAAAAGAGAGATATACGTACATGTGAAGACAAAGTAAAATTAAAAAGGAAGAGTAAAAGTAAAATTAAAAAGGAAGAGTAATTGCTCGTGGTTTACAAGCTCGTGGTTTTTGGGCCCATGGTATTAAAACCCATTTCCCCTTTTCAAAACAACGTGCCTTTTCAAAACAAAGTGACTTTTAAAAACAATATTATATATATTTATAATTCAAATAATAAAATAATAATAATAATAATAATTATTATTATTATTTAAAATATATATATATATATATATATAATAGAAATTATTATTATTATTTCAAAATTTTTTTAATTTAATTAATTAATTAATTAATTAAAAAAAAAGGGGAAAACTGGCAGAAAAATATTCCCCACCTCATACACGTTCAATGTCTTCATCGATGTCGATGGCTGAATTCCAAAAAAAATTAGGAGATCTTGAGAAACAAATCAATAATAATTCCGAAGAATTCGGAAAAAGATTAGTCGATCTTGAAGGTACAGTTGCAGGGCACTCCAACGACATCAAAAAGATTCATGATACGACAAATCGAATAGAAAGACAAATGTGGCTAAATCATCACGAGGCCACAGAAAAGCATAACGAAGCAATAAACAAGATGACAGAGCATAGCGAAGCAATGAACAATATGACAGAACTCTTCAATAAGCTAAATGATAAGATAGATAATTTAAGTCAGACACAATCCCCAATATTTCCTAACATGGAACAAAATCAACAAAACAATTCCGCAGATTCAGAAAACTCAGAACAGCATCAAGAAAAGACCGATTCCCCACATCATCAAGAAGATAGTAATGCAAATTTTCAAAATAAGCAACTCTGGAATGCATTTGCTAATCAATATCCCCTTCTTGTTCCACCAGTAGCATATCAGCGAAGAGCCAAAATCGAACTACCCAAATTTGATGGTAATGAAAAAAATAGCGTTGCATGGCTTAATAAAGCAGAAGAATATTTTGAGATTTATGACATTACTAGTGATGACGAAAAAATTAAGCATGCTTGCATGAAAATGGAAGGAGAAGCATATAATTGGTATATGTGGTGGAAAAAGACGACGCTCGCTATCAGTTGGAGGAAATTTAAGGATGCATTCTTCAAAAGGTTTCAAGGCATAAAAGAAGAAAAGTTTTTTTCAACGTTTATCAAATTATGCCAAAAAGGAGATGTGGATGAGTACACTCAAGAATGGGAGACCTTGGCAACACGAGTACCAGGATTGTCGGAATCTCGTCTAATCCAGTCTTACATCTCAGGACTTAAAATCCACATACAAGAAGAGCTCGAACTACATGAAATTACGTCCGTAGAAGTAGCAAGGCAAAAAGAAAAAGTTGCTGAAAAGAAATTTGAAAGATTATCAAAACTAGAAAAAGTATATTCGAGACAAAGATTTCCTCAATCTGAAAATATAGATGACACAAAATATGTCCCACTCCATCTTCGTGAAGAAGAAAAAAATAGTGTGGAAAAACAAAGAATGAGAGAGGGCAAGTGCAAGCGTTGCGATGAAAACTGGGACCCTAAGCACAGATGTGCTATTGGAAAAGCGAAAAATCTATACAGTTGTGAAGCAACTAATGATGCTAACAATAATGATTCATATATAGAAGGATTAGAAGACAACTTAGAGTTCTCTCCAGAAGTGGATGGGGAAACTATTCCGCAAGTGTCATTATCAGCTATGACAGGCATATCACAACCTCAAACCCTAAGGTTAAGAGGAAATATCAAGAAAAACAACGTAATGGTTCTCGTCGACACTGGCAGTACCCACAATTTTCTAGATTCAACCATGGAAAAAAGACTTAACATATTTACCTTCCCCATGCTTAATATGAAGGTAATGGTGGCCGATGGTAAGAAGATTGAGAAAATAGGGAAATGCGATAAGGTCAAACTAAAGATAAAAAACTTTCATTTATAATCTCCATTCTACACCGTTCCATTACGAGGAGTAGATGTGGTGTTAGGAATTCAATGGCTACAAACTTTAGGTACTTATTCTGCCAACCATCAAAAGCAGTTTATAAGTTTTAAGTGGAAAGGGCAGAAACACAGGTTGTATGGATTCCAAGCCCTAGAAGATCAAGTCGTATCTTCCTCTCTGATGACGAAGATGATTCAAATAGGAGCGCCAACATCTACAATACAATGTCATCAGTTAGAAATGTTATCTTCAAAAGGGAGCCACGAAGAGTCATCAGAAGAAGAAGGACTAGTTCGGACACACGAAAAAGTATTCCAGGATCTACCCATAAAAGTGCCTCCAGATAGGAAAATCAAACATCTAATAGAAGTCAAGACAGGATCCAACCCTGTCGATATCAGATCTTTTTCTTCTCCAGGATCAGCAATTGAACTGCGAGGCCATGCTCCTGCGATCTTTTAAAGTATTGGGAGCAGGCCCATAGCTGCAAAGGAAACAGGCCCGTTCGTCACAATTGTCCCATCATTACGTATTGGTTGAGGACAAAGCATCTTTAAAGAGAGAAAGCAAATATTATACTCTTATTAATTATTAGTTAAGATGATTATCTTAGGTTTTATTAGAGTGAAAGAGCATGATCGAAGATCATAAAGGGCATGATCAAATATCATGCCTCTTCACCAAGGGACACCATGAGGCTATATTTAAAGCCTCGGTGATTCCCCATTGTAATCATATCTCATATCTCACATTTTATCAATAATAATATATACTTATTCAAGTTTACCAGAGTTTTTACGGGTGGATAAATACTATGGGTGGATGATTACCATGGGTGGATGCCACTTACAATACCATGAGTAAATTTCATGTGTGGATGAATACCATGGGTGGATAAATACCATGGGTAAATGAATACCATGGAAATATGTCACTTAAATACCTTGGGCACATAAATACAATGGGTAGATGATACCATGGGTGGATGTCACTTTCCATTTAGATCAAATCCCCTCCTAAAACCTAGTTACCTTATCATATACTCTACAAAGAAAATACTTTTTTCCTAGAATAATTGTTGGTCCATAAAGGGTCCATACAAGTTTAGTATATTTTAGGTATTTCCAAAATTATATTGAATAATTTCATGCATAGGCTTGACAAAATAGCATATGAATTAGTGAGTACCAAATTCTTAGACCAACTTATGATGAATCCCCTAGATAGTCCTTTAGAATCTAATGCTACAATATCCTAACTGACAAAATTTGTTTTTATATCTCCAACTAATATATCCCCATTCCCCATCTTTTATTGTAAAAGTATAATTTTTAGCTTCTCCACTTCTCCATTACGTCTAAGGATCAATTTCTTGTTTTGACCCCCTACATCCCATATATTCATATAGATCGGTTTTAGTTTAAACCAAATTCATAAGGTAATCCTAATTTAATTACCCTAGTAATCGAGCATTGAAAACCCTAATTAATTTCCTTCTCCTTCACATGCTAGAGTGACAATTTTCTCCCAACTTTACTACGGATAATCTCTCTCAAGGATTCAATTCCCAAGCCCCCATAAATTGAATCCACCATTCCATGTTCATGTTTATTTTGTCTTAGATGGTAATTAATTCTACTATGTGAAGCTAAGTCAAACTAAAATTCCCTCAAATCCCCACCTTGTATAAAGAGATTATCAAAATCGTTTGAAAGCGACACATTCCTACCCTCCATATCCAAAGCATGCAAAATAATAGGGGTATCATTTTTCACATAGCGTTGAACCAATAATTTTGGTGATCATTATGTGGGTTTTATGTATTCAAAGACAATATATCACATTACTTACCCTTTATCATTGAATCGACTAGAACTAGATCTGCCAATTTGTTAATCATTAACTACGAGGTTTCACTAGGCACCATAGCCTCTAGTTATTTGTCATCAATGCTCAAAAGATTTGTAATCAAACTCGTAAATTTGATAATGAACATTGGATATCTCCCATTATAAATTCTTTTCCTAAAGGCTTCAATTAACACACCTTATAATCTTAACCTAAAATAGTATTATCTCCAACACCTCCATTATCACATCCATTCACAACTTCAACAATGATTTATTATCTAAAAAATTCACTAAAGTATAAATTATACAACTAAAATTTAGCCTTGTGACTCCAAATAAATTTCATAATACACCTCTCATAGCCTTTAGCCACATGACCGTGGGAATGATAGAGTGCATAGTAAAAGGGCACATTCACATAGTCTATAATTTGTGAGTGTGCAATGTACCCCATAAAAAAATTAATGGAGTCAAGTAAACCACCTCTAATATCAATACCCACTAAATACGAGCCACAATTTTATAAATATTGATCTTATAATACTTGTTATTCATAACAAATTTTCCCAAAATTTAACCAATAGCCATGAGAATATTGTCATTCCAAATTCAAGTGGAATGCAAAGTAATTCAACCAAAATGAGGATACTCTATGCTAACTTTGCTTTTGGCTTAAATCATGCATGTTATGGCTTCAAGGAAAGAAAATAGGGATCCTTAAACCATTTGCATCCTAAGATCTTCAAGGTGTCCTCATCACAATGTTAGATATACCTTAGCCATCTTTTAGTAAGTATATGGAAGATAGGTCCATAACCTATTGTGAGCACCCAATGTCTCTATATCCATGCATTTCAAAGAGTCCATTACATATTCTTTCCCTAAGAACTTACTAATTAAAATATTTCCCACAAACTAGAGGATTTTCTCCATCTTTACATTGCCTCCACCACTAGTAGAACCCCATTTTCCTTCAGTTTCAACACCTTTTGTAAATTCTTATTTCCACCCTTGTTTTATGTCATCACCTTAAAACCCCTAAATAAATCCAAGTCAAGGTGCCTGTTGTAACTCTCAGAGAGAATTCTTGTTTGTGGGGGAACTAGTACCCAAGACATCTTAAGATTGAAGGAAATTGTTAAAATCAATGGCCAGAGGTACACGCCATCAATTCTGCAATGAATTACTTAATTCAAGAAACCTAGCCTTAGAACCAGAATGGCCAGAAACAATGAGTGTTGCATAGGCCTTAAATTAAAGATGTGGTGTAGAAGAAAGTAAATGATACAGGATTTCAGCACAGGAAATTAAGAATCTAGGCCTCAATCTTATAGAGAGAATAGTGAACAGAGAAGGAAATTGTGAATGAATTTTTGGAACATGGAGTACTCATTAAGGGATTCAAACTTAAAGCACATTAGTACAAAAAGTAAATTCATGAGTTTAAATTGGAACAACATGTTGCATCATACATCGTTCCAAAGAGGAAAAACAGACATGGAATCACACAGATTGAAAAGTAGACAATGCTTGCAACCATAACCACTGTTGAAATCAATCTAAATCCTATTACCGATTTCACGAGAGATTTTCCATTACAGTGTCTTCATGAAAAACCCCAAATTTCCCAAGACTTCAAACCTCTTAACCCTTTTCCAATATCAATTTCAGACTTTCTTCTTCTTCTTTTTTATCTTTCTCAGTCCCCTTGGTTAACCGTTTAATAAGTTATAAAAATTGATTCTTTAAACAATAAAAAATGGTTTCGTTTCGTAGTTTATGATAGACATTACAAAGTCTATATAAAATTAATATCATATTTATTGTATATACGACATTAATAAAATGAGTTCCTTTTCAAAATAAAAATCTCATTCCCAAAGTTCATAAAGTAACATTAATTTTGAATTAAAATATAAATTCAGAAATGAAAATGAAGATTGTGGGCCCTCTTTATTGTACATGGGTGTTTTTGAAGAAAGCGTTTCTCGCTCATAGGATCACTCATAACAGTTTATGGAAATTGAGGAAGGTGATTTCGTAATCAACTGAGGTCGTCGATCATTTTAATAGTGGTTTTGGGAAACTACTTCCCAACATCACTCCTTTTCATACGTCCCATGTCGTTTCTGTTGTCGGGTTTCTATTGATTCAAATAAATGATGACGATGGTCGTTGATTTCATCCTTTTCTGTAGTCAATTTGGTAGTTGCAGCATCCAATATCAAATTCTCATATTTTTGTTGGTTCGATTTCCTCAAAATATGATCTCTTGTAGAGATTTAATTCCATACTGCCCATTCGGTGGATTCCTCCCACGACCTGGTGACTTGAGATTACATCAAAGCTTTGGGCTCCTCCTTAAATTAGCTTATATGGGCACTGTCTTGGTTGCATAATTTTCATATTGAGCTTATTCGTGAGTTTTGACTGGTTGGCTCCTACAAAGGATACTCCATGGGCCTTCAAATCTCTTTTTACATAAAGAAATCTTAAAAATTTAAATAAAGAGCCATTTTGATATAAAGGCTGAGAATATGGTGATGCCCATAGAATTCAACTTCCCTCACACTTAATTTTTTTTTAATTAAACATAGAACTATAAGCGTGGGGCTTCAAAACCTAGCTCCATAACATCATCGAACAAGTTACATGCTTAGCTTAGTCAAAATTTAAATTTTGACTGTGGATATATTGGGCTACAACAATTCCCACTAATAAATTCCACTCCACCTTCGATTGCATTTCTAAGAGAGTAAACATCTCTCTCATATGCACCAAATCTAGGTCTCAAAAACTTACTGCCACATTCCTTAAATGGATCTACCACGTTATCTATAATTGAAGTTTTGAGATATTGGGTTTCACCATAGGACACATCAACAAAGACCATAGGAAAAAAAATTCCCATTATTTCAAATTTGGTATTCATTGTATCCTCCAAAATACCCCCTTTGGCCTTAAACCATTTTTTTACTAAGCTTGTTACATTATGAAAATTAACAAAAATCTAACACTCAGATAGTCAATTCTCTATATAATTAATAAGCTAACAACCATTCTCCACTTTTGGTTAGTACTAATTATAAAACTCTAAACCGTGGCTCAAGCTTCATCCCATCTCCCATCCCAAAGAGAACTTATAAAACCCCCTCAATCATTAGAATTTAAAGGAACCTCAACCTACCTTGTGTAACATATTCAAATAATGTATAACCTTTATCTAACTGTATCACATATTATATCACATATCACTTGAACTACTCAATTAATGACTAGGAAAGTTCTCTAACTTTGCTTATTTTAAACAAAAGCAATCCAACTCATCGTGATAAAAGGACAGACAATAATATCTAACCCTATAATGCTTGGTAGCCTCCTTGTTATGCATGGGGCTTGGTTATTTTTATAAAAAACTTATCAAATCTAGTTTACATGCAAGAAGCTTCATTAGGTACTTCCCTTATTCTAATTGTCCTTGATTCTTTGGATTGTGCTTGCTTAGTCCTTAGGTTGTTCTATTTTTATCTTATATTGAACTCAATATCATCAAATCACCATATGCCATTGGTTCCTTTTACTTTTCCTTTGTAATTTCTTCGTCGCTAGGTTCGTTTGGTGTATAAGCTTATATCTCCTCCTTAGACTCTATGTCTAATATGTCTATATAATTTTTTCATGGAAATTTGTGTTACTACTTTTTGCATCCCTTCCCTTTCTTTTATATTTGCAATCTGGCTTCCATAACTTAACCTATTTCTTTACGTGCCTTACATATGAGGTATGCTCCTCCAAAATGTTATTGTACTCACTGTATAGGATCATGAAAACTTTCTACAAAGGATCCATCCTTAGTTGAGCCTCCATTATGAATCCAAACTTTGACCTATTTTCATTCATCCTTTGTTGATCCTATATTTTAGTTCCTAACCTTTCAAATTGAATATATTATTTCCCCATGCATATCATGTCATTAAACCATAATAAATCTACATGCATAATTTCCCTATAAGGTTTTGGATGGCTATTGAAAACCTATTATACTTAGGTATTTTGTTTAGCCTTTTTTCTTAGTATAAATTTGTATTCTCATTGTTTCTTATGGTGTTTATATGTCTTGGAGTTCCTTGCATTGTGGGTTACCTCTTCTACGAAAGTGTTATCTACTATTTTTGCCTTTATCTTTAGCTTAGTTCAAAGGTGTCTTCATTGTGCAATTAACATCAGTTTGTATAATTTGAAATCATATATTGCATTCCTCAAACCCATTATGGTGTTCATCATTTTTATAACATTAATGTCTTTCCTAGTTTCATTTATTATTTGTAACCTTTAGACTACTTTATGTCACTTTTTTGTTTCCCATATCCATGTGTTATGCAAGTCAAGTGTGTGCTCCTTTGCTTTCCTCTCTTTGTGTTCTATTTGGGATGAATGTGAGTTTGACTCAGTTATCTACTCAATTTATTCCACCTACGATTTATGTCCTTTTACAATGGTTGTTGGGAATACATATACCTAAGTAGTTAATAATACACTTTGCACATGTTATTGAATATTTTAATCTTTGTCTCTTTTCTTTACCTCATTTTTAATTTTCTTATAAATTTGGCTTATCATTTCATGGGTTCCAAGTATATTCTAAGGTGCCATCCTTTGATAGTGTGACATTCTCATGTTTTTACCCTTGTCTTCATGTTTGATCATAACTGTGGAAGCCATGATTGGTTGGGGAGAATATTAGAAGCAATTAAACTATTAAATTATTTTCATGAAAATAATTAAAGAACAAAATATTGACCTAAAGGGTGGGACACAATGATCCAAGTATAAGGGAGAGTGGAGAAGTGAAGGATGATTCCCCTCATCCTCAATGATGGAGAAAGTGGCATATTCGATCAAACCACCGCCTGACAAAATGCAAAATATGTCAAGGGAGAGTGGAAAAGTGGAGGATGACACCCACTCACTTGAAGATGGAGGAGGTGACACAACCGATTGAACCACCTCCTAGCAGATAGCAAGAGACATGATTGGACGAAGGGGGAGTGCCTATAGTTTTATTTTCCCTATGTGAGATGGGAGAGAGATGTTTTTACTCTCTCAAATACATGAATAGATGTAAGTAAGGAAACAAAAAGAAAAAAATGTGAAATTAGAAGAATAAAGATAACAAAGGAAAAATGTGAAGGGAAACAACTAAAGTGAATGTCAGTGAAAGGAGAATGCAACTGGAGAGAGAGAATTCCTTGGACATTGGGCATGGAGTGCATGGAGTAATGTTGGAGTAGTGATTGAGTCTTGTAATTTGAAATTGGGGTGTTATTCCATATATTTATGTATTTGAGGCCACTGGATTGTGTGTTTCCAAGCTTGATTAGTCAATGGGAGGCTTAGTGGATGACCATATCATTGTGGTGCCGGTTGTATAGCCACTAACCACCTAGAAAGGGAAATATTTGTCACCATGGTGCTTGTTTGAGAGTAGTTAAATAATTAGATAGTGGACTGCAGACCCTTGTGGTGCTTGCTATGAAAATATAGCCGAGAGATCACCTAGATAGTGGATTCAACCTCCTCGACTAAGCAATACCCCATTTGGACCTTAGGTGAAGTCCTGTGATTGAACAAGAGAAGTAAGTGGGTCATTGTGATGCTTACTACCAAAGGGTAGTTAAGGAAGTAGTTGGACAATGGACTCCAACTCTTGAGTGTCTACCAAGCCTTGGTGTGAATTTTCCCTGAGTAAGCATCCCCTCAGACTTTGGATTTGACTCAAGGGTGTTCATATATAAGAAAGTTGTAATGAATTTGGGTTGTGGTTGGATGGAGAGTTGAAGTCCCTTCTTCAGTTTCAAGCCACCTTAACATACTCAAATAAGTATTTTACAATTATATATTTGAGTTATGTAATGCAATGTTTCATACATTTCATATGTCTAGTATAAGCTCTTACATTTCCGTGAATCTTAATGGATGCATGAATGGCGATGTTCGTTATTATGCTCACAATTGGAGTGAAATATCTTATGTGTATGGAAATGATGAATGACTAGATTGTGTTGTGCTGATAAATACTTAGTTCATGAATAATGTAATAAATGGTGGGTTTTTTTACACTCATATTATTGTTGTGGCCAAAGAATGTGATGGATTTAATGCTCAAAGTTTTCTTATGGTTTAAAATCCATATTGTAGCTTTGTTGAGTAGTTATTGAGTCTGCAATATTTCATGTTAGTTAAATTGGTTTATTAATCACCCTGAATAAGTACAGCTAGCCTTTAGAGGCTAACAAAACTAGATTAAAAGGTACGTTACTTCCCATGCAACATTAATAATGGATTTAAATTTTCAAGACCTTGGGGCCACAAGCCTCAATACCAAGAGGAAATGGCTCAGGGTAATCACCCTAGCTTCTTTGTTTTGGTGAATGTTCCCGCTTGGTTCTTCTTCTGTTCAGTGGAACCATTAGGGTGAAATGGTTGTTGGTATATACATATAAGCATATGGGAGAAGCCCAACACTAAGGGGTCAAGGTGGAACCTCTCCCCATCAAAACTGGGACTTGTCATCCCATTGAATTATCGAACCCCTGACGTAGTTATGTGGGCCTTAGTGTGGAGAGAATTAATTCAATTAGCCACAAAAATTACATGAGTGAGGAGGTAATGGAATCCCAAATTCCAAGGTGTTGAGATAACATGGAATTATGAGCTCCAGCTCGGGTATCAGACTTAGACACTTTCCAATTGATTTTAGAGCAGAGGGAGGTGAGGAACCTTGACATCGAGAAACCAAAAAATGAGATGATGTGGCCTGGGGGGACGTGGCTTCGGGGTTGACACTACTATCAGGTCTCGGACCTCGTACCTCATATCTCTATGTTTTCCACTTGACATTTGAGTAGAGGGAAGATCGAGAACCCAATGTTGAGATGACGTGGCTTGGGTGACATGGATTGGGGGTGGACCCTACTCTCGGATCTCATACCTTGAACCTCGTCATTTTCCACTTGAGGTTATAGTAGAAGGAAGGCCAAGAACACGATGCTAAGATGATGTGTCTTTGGGGTGGACCCTACTGGGCTTGTGAGTCTTCTAGCCAAAAGGATTTTCAAAGGAACTAAGTGGAAAGCGAGTCTAGAGATTGATAATCGAGATCGATTGAGGGGGGCCTTCATAATCAATGTTTAATGAGTTCGGGGGGAGGGGGTTTAATTAGTATTAGCGCCAACCCACCCATCTCTAATCAATGACTGAGATTAGTTGAGGACCCACCGCACACCCCCCCCCCCCCAAAACCAAATTTGAAACCACCATTGAAAGGGTTTGTGCTTCTAACATATTGTTCAAGGCATTTTCATACCTCATAGTAGTGCACAGTAGGTAGGTTACCTAGTGAAAAAGTAACCAACTGCAATAGTGCCACATGGGCCAAACAGGGGCCATGTGGCTACCACATGGCATCCTTGACGAGTTGAATGAAACAATGGTATTAGTTTGAAGTTCCATAGTCCTTGAGAAGATGAGGTCCTGTAACCCCACCTTCATAATAGACCTTGGAGTTTGGGTCAAAACAAACAAGTAACAACTCCCACAACCCAAGAAAAGCCAAGAGGGCGGGAGGGAGTGTTAGAGAGTGGCATCATAGTAGAGGTTCGACATTGGACTTGAAGAGGCTCACACATAAATGATAAAATTTATTGTGATAGTTTAATTGTTATAAATATATATATTATACACATTGGATTTAAACTTGTAGATTCCATGGCTACTGACCATGATAGAATGCTTGCATGCATTTTTACTTTGTGATTGAAATGGGTTTTAGATGTGTGAACAACATCAGATCAACATGCTTAGGGATGACATGACAAGGTAATGATATATATATATATATATATATATATATATATATATATATATGAATGTTTGTTTCATTTTAGGATGCATTTGAAGCCGAGGAGCGAAATGGTGAGCAGAGCTAGGGTTTTCAGAACAAGGGCCACCTGCAGCTATGCGGAAGCACCTCTCAAGCTTGTTGCAATTTGGAAACGAAAGCACGACGCAAGGGTCGTCGTTCCTGGACACAAGCGGCCATCGCTCGATGGTCTGGTTTGGTTTCCTTGCAGCGCCGGTGATGCAGGAGAAAAACCACCCCAAGTCAAACTTGAAATTCGTGAACCTTCCAGAACGCAAGCGTGGCATGATAATGAGATTTACTCACATTCATTTGAGTTTATTAATTTTTTATTAATGAAATTATAATTTTAAGAGATTGTGAGTGAAGTTAGGGATTGATCGTATCTCACTTGATTTGATCCATATTGTATTATTCTATTTAAATTGTAAGTGTGAGTGCTTAGAAGGAGAGGCCCGATGTAATGTAATACCAGGGGGAGTGTGTGTGTTCAGGCCCACAGAGTTCGTAATACTGTAATCGAATTCAATTTTAATGAAGATTGAATAACTCTGTATTTATTCTAATTTGTTTTAACCATGGTTTATAAATCTTGAAATATTGTGTGAATTGTGGTATGCCATATTGTTTAAGGGGAATTGTTGTTGAAGTTTCAGAGCCGGATCGACCAGTAGAGTGGGATCCAGATTGGTGGCTGTCATGGAGTCTTGAGACTTTGTGTATTGAATTGGGGATTTCACAACCGTGGCAATGTTGATGGTTGCGTAATTGGTTGGAGCCTCTAGAATGAGCAGTGATGGAACACCTTGCAGGGAGCAGTGGACACGTGTTGGGGGAGAATCCATGTGCATATCACATATTGCATGCGATATGGTTTAATAGTTAACAGCATAGACTTAAGTTTGTGAAATGTCGAATTGCGATAACCTTTGGGCTGCGATGATGCGATGCGATATCGTCATCGCAATGTTTCACATCGGCATTGTTATTGGTTATTGTTCAATTTATTTGTTATGGGTTGTGATCTGCGTTATATGTTATATCTGTGATCTGCGAAGTTATAAATCTGCAATATTGTGATCCTCTGTGAGAAAAGGAAATTTATGTGGACCCATAACCCACAGGTCCGCGTATTGCGGAAAATATGCATCTTTGCTGCATCGAAGTGGTATCAGACCGGAAGAAGATTCTGCGTACAAAGGAAGGAGGTACAAATATATCAAATATTGGTAAACGTGTGGTCTTTATATTTTGTGCAGGTAGCGGCAGAAGAAGGTGAGAATATTTGCAACAGCCTAGAGAAAGAAGTGCTCAGATGGTTCCAGAGGAGAGAACCAGAGAGATGCCAAAATACCGAGCTTAGAGGAGAGAAGCTTAGTGAGGTATCGTGTAGCAAGGCAGAGACTTGTTACTGCAGAGGTTTTGTTGCAGGTCACGAATGTTGTTACGGAAATATCACAAAGGAAATTCCACAAAGAATGTGGGTAGAATTGTTAAGAGAAAGAAGAGGACTTTGTACTGATAGAAAGTAGCAGACTTTTTATAGAGATCAAGAAGGCATATGACTAGGAGGTCATAAAATTTTGTACCTCGGGAGTCTGATGCAGGAGCAAAACCACCCCAAGTAAAAGTTGAAATTCGTGAACCTTCCAGAATGCAAGCATGGCATGAGAACGAGATTTACTCTTGTTCGTTTGATTTTATTAATTGTTTATTAATGAAATTATTATTTTAAGAGATTGTGAGTGAAGTTAGGGATTGATCGGATCTCACTTGATCCGATCCATATTGTATTATTCTATTTAAATTGTAAGTGTGAGTGCTTAGAAGGAGAGGCCCGATGTAATGTAATACCAGGGGAAGTGTGTGTGTTCAGGCCCACAGAGGCTGTAATACTGTAATCGAATTCGATTTTAATGAAGATTGAATAACTATGTATTTATTTTGATTTGTTTTAACCATTGTTTATAACTCTTGAAAGATTGCGTGAATTGTGGTGTGCCATATCGTTTAAGTGGAGTTGTTGTTGAAGTTTCACAGTCAGATTGAACAACAGAGTGGGATCTGAATTGGTGGCTGTCATGGAGTCTTGAGACTCTGCGTATTGAATCCGGGATTGCACAACCGTGGAAATGTTGATGGTTGTGTAATCGACTGGAGCCTCCAGAATGAGCAGTGATGGAACACCTTGCAGAAAGTGGTGGACACGTGTTAGGGGAGGATCCATGTGCATATCGCACATCGCATGCGATATGGTTTAACAATTAACGACATAGACTTAAGTTTGCGAAATGTAGAATTGCGATAAACTTTGGGTTGCGATGATGCGAAGCGATATCGCCATTGCAATGTTTCGCATCGACATTGTTATTGGTTATTGTTAAAGTTATTTGTTATGGGTTGCGATCTGCGTTATATGTTATATCTGCAATATGCGAAATTATAAATCTGCGATATTGTGATCCACCGTGAGAAAAGGAATTTTATGTGGGCCCATAACCCACAGGTTCGCATATTGTGGAAAATATGCAGCTTTGTTGAATCAGCCGGTTGCCCAGGGCGTTCGACACACACTGACACTGACCCATGCGGCTCCTGGACTGACCTGGTGCACCTTCATCTATGAATGGAAGGACGTCGACCTTTGCTCCACTATTGGGTTAGCACGATTGGTGGCTCTCAACAATGTTGGAAATACTGAGAGGAGGGGTGAATCAATATTTCTTTCAATTAGAGCATTAGTTAATCTTCAATTATTATCAGTGTTTGTATAATGATAGCAGCAAACAAGAGGAACACAAATGCACATAGTTTTTAAGGTAAAAACCCACTCCGGGACAAAAACCACCTAATGCTTTTCTAATAATTCTTTTCAACTCCAATTGAAAATAAAGCTCCAACTTCCTAGAATCTAGAAAAGCATTCTTCTCCAGCTCCCATTGGATGGATGCTCCAACGCCCGAGATTCTTCAGTAGTCACTGAATGGATGCCCCAACACCCAATGAGCTACAACTCACCCTAGCACCACCCTACCACCCTATAGAAGAATAAAAGAAGAATGGACTCCTGTACCAGGGAAAATGGTCCACGTTACAATGATATAGAATGATGTAGAAGAAGAATATATACTAGACCATAACCCCAACTTTGATACAACCACCTAATGATGATCCTAGACCTCCCAACACCGCCTCTTCAACCCTTGGCAGATAGACACTAGTACAATTTGTACAATAATGTATTTACAATGATTAAGTACAATGATACCTTTACAATGATTGTATGCAGTGCTGCCCACTTGAAGACTTCATATGATGAACTTCTTGCTGCTGTTATGCACCTTGGTTGCTGCTCTTGTCATGCTACCATCTGCTGCACCTTGCTTTGCTTTTCTGCCATAGAAAGTCTGGTCCTTTGCAACCCTTGACAACACATGATCTATCTTTTTCTTGCCTTCTAGGAGCTCGATATTGAATCTGGTGTATCTCTGTTATTTCAGATCCTCAATATCTGATTTTCGTTCCAGTAGTATTCCTCTGAGTCTTCTTTCCAATGCCACAAGTCTGACCCAATTTGGATTCTTCAAGAGAGATTTATATGCAATTTCTCACATTGCCCTAATTATGGACTGTTTCAGCAGAGCGCACTTGTATGGCATGCCATGTATCAATGTTTCTTAATTTGCCTCTGAAATTGATAAAGCGAAAACTAAAGACTGTGCACTATCTGCCAATTTTTACGGAATTCCAATCCGATACTCAGAGAGAGAGTTATGACGATTTTACCAAGGTCACTTCTTTGAGATGAATTTCAGGAGCCTGCAAAAACCCTTACTTCCACAGATCATATCTCCAAAAATGTTGCGCAACTTGATCTAAAATTTTTACTGCAGCTTCCACAAGATTTCGGCTTCTCCTCATAAAAATTTCAGCTTCTAAAACTTCGTAGAAAAAAATTTAGAGTGAAAATTCCACGATGACCTATTTCAGATGGCCAAATCCCATGCATAAGGAGGAAATGAAGATCACAATTTATATGAATGCTTAAGTTGAGAGGGGCTTCAACAAGTGAACATGGGAGGGATATTAGGAGCTTAAAAAATATTAATTATTACTTTTCAATGACCCATGCCCCAACCCCATGGGGTTTTAGCCCACTAACTGGAGGTACAAACTTCAAACATGAATATCTCTCAAACTGTGAAGAATTACATGGCGTGCCATATATCAACGAAAAAATCTCGACAAGTAGAAACCATTAAAAGAATTATTGACCCAGAATATATTAATTTGGTAGGTCAAAATTCCCATGCAATATTGGGTTAGCCCTTGGTGCTGCTTGGGTTGACATCAATGACAACCATTGATCAACAAACAATGGCTATCGAAAGCACCTGGTAGATCCTCATGGAACCTCCATGGATGCACGTGATGGATATACTCGGTGGCAGCGGGAGGAACAACAAGGAAACTCCAGGAATACATTGGCCACAGACCACCCTATCTACTACGTCATCTGAAATTTTTGGGTACCCTGTTTCCTGTGGCTTGAGGCCTCCTTGCACCCTCAGAATGGGGTTGCTTTCGGTGCACCGACTTCCAGCCCCTAATAGTTGCAGATGCCCCGTATATCACTGAATACGACCTGTCCTCACATGGACTCCCTTAGTACAAATGGAGTCTCCCATTGCAGAAGGACCCAACATCGGCTCTGGCGGGAGAAAAAAAATGGGCAAAAGATACCACGAAACAGGTAAACACAAATCGTTTTCAAATTTTTTATTAAAACCCCTATTGGGGAAAATCTAGTACTATGGACAAATGATATAGATCAAGTGATAGATCTCAAAATGAAAATCACACAAGCTCAAGGATACCAAATACTATTACAATCAATGATACATGAAGGTAGAGCAATTCAACACCACATATCCATAAAGGATTACACCATATCCTTTGGCTCCACCATTATCCTCAATCCTTGGCTGCGAGGAGGAGGAATAGGGGACTGAGGAAAAACCAAAAGCTTCGGGGGAACAGGGAGAGGTAGTACCTCTAAACAGGATCACAATAATACAAGTCCCTCCTTCAAGAACATACTGCAGGGGAAAAAAAAACCAACTACCCCTATAGAACTAGAGGGCAATGCCCCTAGGCCTTACATAGTAGAGCAGCTGAATCATACCCCTGAACTGGCCATATATGTACCTGATATTGATGAACATCGAAACACATATCAGAAAAAAGAAATTATATGCCAATTCAATAGCTTCTGGCCCAAACCAATGGACCTCTTTCAATGGATATTCAAAAACTGGACTATGGAGTGCAAAATACATCTCTGTTCAAAAGGCTTCTTCATAGTTAAATTCCAGCATTCAAAAATCAGAGACTACATTCTCCAGGAGGGTCCATGGTTTTGGGGTTCTATTGGACTTTACATCACCCATGGTTCCCGGACTTTGATGCTAACACTATGGTTGTCTCTAGAATGCTGGTTTGGGTTAGGCTATATAATCTCCCCCTACATTTCTGGAGTGACAACATCCTTCATGGCATTGGGAATGACATTGGGCGATACATCAAAACAAATATACAACGACTGGAAGAGAGAATATTCACCTTTGCACGTATCTATGTAGAATTATATCTCAGCAAAGGACTTCCAGAAAGCATTCAGTTGGTACATAAACAACAAAAATGGATGCAACATAAAGACTATGAAAACACAACTTTCAGATGCAGAATTTGTAGGCATACCGATCATCTACAAAATACCTGTCCTGAAGAAAAAAGAGATAACTGAAGAAATAAGAGGGTCAGAAAAGCACCTAAAGGATGGAAATTTCCCCCATGCGACTTAGAAGAGGAGATAGAAGAAGAAGCGGAAGTAACCACTTCAGATGGGAACTAACAGTCAACAATAGTCCCAGATGCACAAGAAAAAGAAACACATGATCCATTTGAAATACAAACACTACAGGACCCACCCATAAAGGAACCAATTGTATCAGACTGTGGTGGGAACAAACGACATCACTCATCAGAAACCTCTAACTCGGACAAGGATGTTGGATCAGCTGCAGTTGAAAATCAGCTCTCCCTTGTCTTCCCCACGTCATCTCAAGGAGCATCGAGGAAGGTGGAAAAAAAAGAAAGGGAAAAAAACATAGTTTTTCTCCCCATTGTATATTAATGGTCTCTTGCATGTTTTTATGAACACCGATCTCGGCTGGTTGTTGGCCTATTATCAGCTGATGCAATATGTAATTTTTTTTCTCATAATAAAATTACGATTTTTCCTGTGGAAATAAAAATAGATAGATATATGTATATGTGTGTGTGTGTGTGTGTGTGTGTGCATATATATGTGTGTGTGTATATATATGTGTGTGTGTGTGTGTGTGTGTGTGTGTGTGTGTGTGTGTATGTGTGTGTGTATATATATAGTTACTAACCATGATAGAATGCTTTCATGTATTTTTATTTTGTCCTTGAAATGGGTTTAGATGTGTGAATAACATCAGATAAACATGCTGAATGTTGACGTGACAATGTAATGAAGTAATAGGTTTATGTTAGATCTAGCTGAAAGTTGTCTGTGTATGACAACACATAGGAAGAAACTAATTCCAAAAAGAAATAAAGGAATGAGCAATAAAATGGTATAATATAACATAGATAGAATCCATCGTTATAAAAAATAAGATTCAGTTAGAAATAGATCAAAAGAAAATTCCCTGATTGGATGGATACCCTCAAAAGCTTAAGCATTGAATTAAGAATCTGCAAGGTTCATAATGAAATGATTGTCAGAGCACAAGAAAGGAAAGAAGAAGTAAATCCAGTGATTTTTCAAAGCTTATCAGATCTACAAAGGAAAAATTAATATGAGCTCGGTGCTTGTTACCTAGGTAGGCATAAATCCAAGCAAATTTGATCATAAATCCGGAAGCATGGATTAGAAACCAATAGGGCAGAATGTAGCAAGTCAAAGAAAATGCCTACTCAAACAAGTGAAGAAAAAGTGAGAGGAGAAACTCCAATTAACACTTTGGAAAGAGATACAAACAACCATGACCAATTTTCCGTTGCTACAACCAAAATACATGATCGGTAAAGGAGAAGTGAGAGGAGCTCAATGTCAAAAGATTTCAAGAAAGAAAATCCTCCTACCTTTGATGGATAAATAACGAAGGCCAAAGGAAGAAGCCTGGTTGTTGGGAATGAAGAAATACTTCAGAATTTGAAAACATGAAGGTTAGAGTGGTCATTTTCAACTTGAAGGGAAAAGCTGATATATGGTGGGAGGATTTGAGAAATGTTAAGGGCAATAGATAAAAGGAACTATCATGGTGAAAATTTGAAAATATTTCCTGAGAAGTACCTATTAGAGAGGTACTATGAGAGAAAAATTAAGGAGTTTTATGAACATAAGCTAAGGCAACGTAACTTCGTTGCTTATACCAACATATTTTTGGAGTTGTTGAGGTGTGTCATATATCAAAGACAGGAAGGTGAATATATAGAGATGCTTTAGTGGGTTACAACAATCCTACCAAGATAGAATTGAATTTGATGAGCCAAGGACATTGAAGGACACCATCTGAAAGGTATTGTTATGATAAATATAAACATATGGTTGAATTCTAATCAGACTGGAAGAAGAAGGACAAAAGCAATTTCAAAGGAGAAGGATGGAAAAATCCTTAGGAAAAATCAAGGAGGGAAAAAAACATCAAGTTTTCCACTCTTGACAAGAGTGAATTCCAATGAAATTTCACTAATTATAGTAGATACCGGCTTGCTAAATTAGTGTGAAGAGACTAAGGATCCCAAGAGAAGGATGTTACAGTGTTGGGGATGTGGAGAGAACCACAAGCAAAGGGATTGTCCTCTCCAACAGTAAAACATTAAGAAGTTGTATAATGTCCAAAAGATAGTGATAATGAATGGTGTAGCTCATAACATACCTAGGATTTAGGCAGCATTAGAAAATGAGAAATTAGATAATCAAGCCTCCGTAATCAAGATGGAAGTTATGGTTACCAACCATATTGTTTCAATTTTAATTGATTTATGTTCTAATTTTAGTTATATTAGTTGAAAGGCTGTAGAGATGTGCAACATGAAAATAAAGCCCTATGCAATGTTGTGGTAGATCCAATTGGCCACAAGATCCAAAAATAGGGTAACATAGTTAGTGCAATTGTTCCCCCTCAAGTTAGGTGACATGCCCATAACAACTACCCTCAATCAACTATCGTTGGGATCATATGATGCTTTACTTGGCATGGATTGAATTGCATGACACAAATCCATAGTGGACTGCTATAATAAATCACTGGAGTGCCTCAACAATCAAGGCGAGGAAAATGTGTTGTAATGAAAGAGAAAATTTTTCTCAGTTAAAAAAAATTCAACACTATAAGTAAAGAAATTCAACCGGAAGGAGTGTGCCATGTTCGTGATCCAAGTAACCAATGTGACAGAAAAAAACAAAATAATAATTGAAGATCACCCTCTCTTAAAGCAATATGATGATGTATCCCCCAAAGAGGTGATGGGATTACCACCCAAGAGGGAAATTGAATTCTCCATTGAGTCAATTCCAAGTGTAGTGCTAGTTTTAGAAGCTCCATATCATATGAGCACACAAGAATTGGTAGAATTAAAGTTGCAATTGAAAGAGATGTTGGATAAAGGGTATATCATACTTATTGTGTAACCATCACAAGAGCCAGTGTTGTTTGTAAAGAAGAAGTAAGGAACACAAGGATTGTGCATTGATTACTGATAATTGAATAAAGCTACCGTGAAAAAAAATACCCACTGCCCAAAATTGAGGATTTATTCAATTAACTGATAGGGGATGCAATTTTCTCTAAAATATAATTGAGATATGGTTATCATGAGGTTCTAACCAAATATGAAGACATTTATAAGACAATGCTCTGAGGAAAATATATGGACACTATGATTTTTTGGTAGTGAAATTTTGGATCACAAATGCACCAACCACATTTGTGTGCTTAATGAACAACATCCTCAACCCTTATTTTGATAGGTTTGTATTGATTTTTGTGGATGACATCCTAGTTTACTCAAAAACTGGGGAAGAAATAGAATAACATTTGAAGGTATTGTTACATTTGATGAGGGAACATAGGTTATATGCCAAACATTTCAAATGTGACTTCTTCCAATCACAAGTGCAATATTTTGGACTTGTCGTTTCGAAAGGAGTGGTTGTGGATCTTGAAAAGATTAAGATCATAATGGAGTGGCCCACTCCCCGAAATGTCACAGAAGTTAGATCCTTCATGGAATTGGTTGAATATTACTGACAATACATTTGATATTTTTTGAAGACTAGGAATCTGATCACAACCTTGGAAGAGTCAAATTTCAATGGACATCAAAGTGCATCATAATTTTTTAACATCTCAAAAAATTTCTCACAAGTGAACTGATTTTGAGGATAGAAGATCCAAAAAAGGACTTCATGGTTTGCATAGATGCCTATAAGGAAGGAATAGGTGGAGTCTTGATGCAAGATGGTCATGTAATATGTTATGAGTCAAGTAAATTAAATGAGCAAGAGAATAACTATGTTACTCATGAATTGGAGCTTGCAACAATAGTGCATGCACTAAAGATGTGGAGGCACTACTTGCTTGGGAGCAAGTTTGTGCAAATGTCATAACATGGAGAGCTAATATACATGTTTAGTAAACCAAAATTAAATGAAATACAAGCCATATGGTCAACCCGTATTTTTGTGTTTGATTTTAAGATCAATCATATTTAGTGTAAGGAAAATAGAGTAGCAAATGCATTTAGTAGAAGTCTACAAGTAATGCACTTGGAAGCTATAATGATTTGTGAGTTTGACACCAAGGAAAGGATCAAAGATGCATTTACATGTGATTATAATTTCCAACATGTGAAGAAATACTTACATCAATAACCATAGGGATCAATGAGCAAGAGTTACAAGCTCATTTAATATAGTATGTTGTTGTCAAAAGACATGTGGTATGTGCCTAGTGTGAATGACTTGAAGAAGCTCATAATGGATGAGTTTCATAAAATAAATTAGTTAGTTCATCATGTCTACCAAAAGATGAAAACAACCATAAAGAAGTCATATTATTTCCTAGTAATGAAGAAGGAAGTTTCTGAGTATATTTACCGGTACTTGGAATGCCGACAAGTGAAAGTAGAATGCAGACACCCAACAGGACTGCTACAATTGATCCCAATCCCTGGGTGGAAATGGGAAGTCATATCTATGGCCTTAATTATGAGATTACTAAACACAACCACACAACATGATTCCATCGTGGTGATAATGGAAAATTTGAACAAGACAACTCATTTTAAAGTTGTTAAGTCCACCTACAAGGCCATCAACATAGCTCATATTTTCATGAAGGAAATATTCAAATTGTATGGCACACCTAGGGAACTCATCTTAGATTAGGATGCCAATTTCACTTCTAAATTTTAGAAGGAATTGTTTGCTTTTTTGGGACCAAGCTAGATTTTAGTACAACATATCATCCTCAGGCAAATGATCAAAATGGAAAGGTAAACATGATTCTCAAGGACATATTGAGGATGTATGTCATGCATCAGCCAAAGAGGTGGAAAAAATCCCTACCATAATTTGATTTGGCATAAAATAACGAGTACCAAGATTGATTGAACATGAGCCCATTCGAGGCATTGTATGGTAATAAAGGCAATACTCTTGTTAGTTGGGATGACATAGTGAACAAAGTGGTTCTTGGACTTGACATGTTGAAAGAGATGAAGCAGGAGGTAATCAATATCAAGAAAAAATTTAAAGAAACCCAGGATAGGAAAAGGACCTATGCATACCAATAGAGAATGCACAAAGAAATCCAAGTAGGAGATCATGTATATCTATTTTATAGGCCAAGAAAAATCTCACTGAGAGTGGTGTTTTTCACTAAATTAGCACCTAGATTTTGTGGACCATTTTAGATCTTAGAAAGAGTGGGACCAGTAGCTTAAATACTAGCCTTACCACCCACAATAAAAGCACATGATGTATTTCACATTTATTTTTTAAAAAGTACACTAATCATATAATTGATTGGTTTGTGAGACAAGTGAAAACCTAGGGAGAATTCCAACCAAAACCATTATGCATATTGTATCAAAAATAAATCTTGCTTCAAAATCGATTTATAAAGTAGGTCAAATTGAAATGGAAGAACTTTGGACATGATGAAGCAACATAGGAACATGTTGAGCAAATGATGGTATTATACTCATTTTGTTTTTAATTATTAAGTGGATGTAAGAGTTGTGATTATAAATCTTGGTTTTGATCTTTTTCTTTCTTGTTATATAACATCGAATATGGCATTCCTTTAATGGGATGGATTTTATAAAAATAAAACCTTTTTACCCCTATTTTTTGTGTGATCATAATTGTTAAAGCCAACGTGGGAGTCATTGCTAGTTGGGACAAATCTTATGAGAAATTAAAGTATTAAATTATTTTTTTGAAAATAATTAAAAAATGGAATACTGGCCTGAAAGGAGGGACACAAATCCAAGTCTGAGGGAGAGTGGAGAAATGGAACAAAGTTCCCCTCACCCTTGAATATGGAGGAAGATGCATAATTGATAAAACCATTTCCTACTAGAATGAAAAATATTCAATGTGAGAGTGGAGAAATGGAGGACAACACTGTCACCCTTGAAGAGGGAGGAGGCAACACAACCAATCGAACCACTACCTGAAAAATAGCAAGAGATGTGATTGGACGAGGGGAGTGCCCACAATTTTATTTTTCCTTATCAATATGGAAGAGAGAGGTCTACACTCTCTCAAGTACATGAAAAAACGAAAAGAAGGAAGCATAAATAAAAAAATGTGAAAGCAAAAGAACGAAGAGAACAAACAAAAACAATGTGAAGGGAGACAACTGAAACAAATACGAGCGAAATGAGAACACAACTATAGAGAGATAATTCCATAGAAAATGTGCATGGAGCAATGTTGTAGTTGTGATTTAGCCCTATGCTCTGAAATAGGGGTGTTATTCCCTATAATGACGTGTTTGAGGCCATTGGATTGTGTGTGTCCTAGACTAACTGGTTAGTGGGAGGATTACTAGATGATCGAATCACTGTGATGTTGGTTGTATAGTTGTTAACCACCTGGACAGGGAAATTTGAGTCACTATGGTGCTTGATGGAGATTTTTTAACCACCTAGATAGTGGACTGCATATCCTTGTGGTTCTTTTTATGAAGATACAACTAATATATCACTTGGATAGTGGATTCAACCTTCTGGACTAAGTAATACCTGATTTGGATATTGGGCCAATCCTTGTGATTGAAATTAGAGAAGTAAGTGAGGCACTATGGTGCTTAATGTTAAATGCAGTTGTTGAACCAGCTTGATAGTGGACTCCATCTCTTGAGTGTATACCAAGACTTGGTGTGAATTTTCCCTCAGTAATCATCTTCACAGACTTTGGATCCAGCTCAGCGGTGGTTGGTTGTAAGAAAGTTTCAATTATTTTGGCCACTAGTTGGGTGGATAGTTGAAGTCCCTCCTTTAGTTACCAACCATCTGAACATACTCAGATAAGTCTTTTACAATTATATCTTTGAGTTTTGGTATGTAATTTTTCATGAATTTCATATGTCTGGTATTAGATCTTTCATATCCCTGAATGCTAATGGAAGCTTGAACGGTGATGCTCGATATTATGCAAATATGATTGTTTGAAGGATTTTGTGGAGGCTATCTTGCGACTGTCTAGTTTTCGAAAATACCACAATATCCATTTATGATTTGACTCATAAATTATGTTTATTCTTGTTATAGACTCGAAACTTTGACTCATAAATGGCTACTATGGTATTTCCGAACACTAAACAGTCTCATTATGCACATAATTGACATGAAATATCTTATGACTATGGAAATAATGAATGATTTGACTGTTTTTTTCTAATAAATACTTAGTTCATGAACAATGTTATAAACCACGGGTTTATGCACACTCATATTATTGTTGTGGTCAAAGAATGTGATGGTTTTTATGCTTAGAGTTTTCTTATAGTTTAAAACCTAGACTCCAACTCTCTTGAGTAGTTATTTAGTGTGGATTATTTCATGTTAGTTAAATCGGTTGATTAATCACCTTTGAATCAATTCAACTCACCAATTAGAGGCCAAAAGAACCAGATTGAAGGGTACATTACTCCCCATGTAGCATTGATAATGGCTTTGAAATTTCAAGACCTTGGGGCCATGAGCTTCAATGCACTGAGGAGATGGATCAGGGAGACCACCCTTCTTTTTTTTGGTGAGCACCTCAGAATAGTGGTTCTTTTTCTTATTGGAACTAGTGGGGTGGAATGACCGTCGATATATCCATATAAGCGTATGGGAGAAGTCTGAAACTGAGGGGTTGAGGCGGAACCTCTCCCCATCAAAACTGGGACTTGTGCACCCCATCAGGTCATCAAACCTTGGGGTAGTTGCATGATCCTTTGTGTGAAGAGGCATGATGTAGATGCATTGATATCTACCATTGATCACAAAATTAATGTTCATGAGGATGTAAGGAAACCACAAATGTCTGTAGAAAATATGAATAACTGATATGTTATCCACCGAGATTCTCCTGATCGCACACTATTTTAGCTTCATGCATAATACAAAATCTCTTCTACCATTGATCATCACATGCGGAAATAAAATCAATTGCATGCACACATTAAAGCCATAAAAATTCACATATATGAACACAGTATTTCATGGGAAAGCTTAAAGCTGAAAACCCCCAACTATCTGTATATTATACATGTCATGGAGATCATGTAACAATCATAGTACAAAGCTCTTTGCAAGATCTCATGCACTACCTCCCATGCTACACACTATCAAGCTAGATCTAGCAAAAACTCATGCTCCAACCTTTAGCCACTTGATAGCCAACCTGAATTGCGTGTTTCAATGCTATGGGATGGTCTCTTTATATAGATAAACCACCTGGATTGAACTACGCAATCCTCATTGATTACTCCACCTATCTGTGTGTTGCAAATAGCAACAGTATAGTCACAACTGATAGTTAACCTGCTCTTTCACCTATTTCTGCACTGGTCTCCACTGAAACTGTCCATGCACTGAAGTTAGCTGATGTATTCTTTAGTTGATTAATGAGTTTATAATTAGTGAATTAATTAATAATTAATTCACACCACTCTCACTAATTGTATCAATCAGTTAAACTAGATACAAATAGCTCAACTATGTTTAGATTAGTTAAAATGAATACAACTCCACTAACTTCCTCAATCAACTCCACCAAACTCTGTCACATGAGTTCTAACTGAAGTCTTCATGCAATAGCTTCACTTAAACCCTAGGAAAAGCGTATTTCCTTCTGTCAGCTGCATGTTCCACATCCAGGCATCAAACTGAAGTGCTTCAAGAGAATAAGATAATGTTTATAGTCCAAATATTATTAAGAGCTAATAATATTCGACTTCCCTATTTTTAGGATAGGCAGTCTAAAAATAGACTTCGACCTATAGGTCCAAAAAACAGAGGTCCATCTATTTTTACCAACATGACCAATACTCCAAGAATAACATACTGCAATCCCTGGACCATGCTCCATATGTCTAAAAATAGACATAGTCTAAAAATAGATTTTTTCGAAAAAAATCACATGTGTGGTCCCCACCTAGTTTAGGTGATCACTTTCCAACTAGGATCAGGAAAGATGTTTCAGGAGGCCTCCTTCAATGTTTCTTGTTGCCATTTTCAACACTCCCTCTCAACAAGAAAGGAATGTCTTTGCATGCGACATGCAACTCCATGCATTCACCCTGCAACCTTCACAAGCGCCATGCAACTCCATGCATTCGCCCTGCAACCTTCACAAGCGCCATGCAACTCCATGCATGCGACATGCAACTCCATGCATGCGCCATGCACCCTTTGCATGCAACATCTTCGAAACTGAATAGGCTCCAAACAACTCAATCAGTTTGATGCATCTATCATCAAAGTCTTCAACTTCTGCTGGTACCAACTGCACATGTCATCGGGAACCACTGCGTTGTTGAACTCTTGCACCTATGCACTCTTGCACTTGCTGTCAACTCTAATCCGCGCTCCAGTATCCGACACTGTCACTTTGATCTGCTTGCATCACTCCAACTGATCTTGCTACTGCTACGCTGTGGGCACCTCGTAGCCAGGTTCAATCCATGAGATCCACACTATCTCATGAATCTGCCCAGAAATATCCTCATGGGATTAATCATGCATGTCGCCCCACCTCATACCTGGTGGTATAGCTGCATGCACTCCCTCTGCCCGTCTGGCACGAAATTTCTCTGCATGAGTGGTCTCTTCCACTCCATGATCCTCTTGTGGATGCTCCACATCCCGAGGTTCACTATACCTGCATGCAAAACTTGCTCCCTCTCAAGCTTCAATTGCATGTCTTTCTTGCACTTCCCAACAATAGGAAGCTCCGTAGAAATCCCATCTACATCAAATCTATAAAGATTCTTTTGCATCTCCAGTTGTGGTTGCTCCACAACCTTCTGAGACTGCTTCTCACGCTGCATGTTGAGAGGCTGTCTCTCAACCATCAAGTCACTAACCTCTGCTTTGCTCCTCAAATCTTTGCATGCATCTTGTACCTCAGTGCATGTAGATTCTTGGCTCGCGCACATTGCAATTGTCCCGCCGTCGCAAAATTTTCTAACAAAAGAGTTGATTTTAAATCGATGATATCTCCCTCATCCGAGCTCCGATTCGACCGATTTTTTTTTTCAATTTGGGTATTTTTTCGCAAGGAATCCAAATATGCTATTTGTTTCTGAAAATATTTCACCAAAATTTTTCATATATTCCCTACAAACTCGCGCACCCAAAAATTCTCGCTCTCATTCCATGTAGAAAATTATATACAATATGCATGTATATTTCCGGCTTTCTCCATCTTTATGTTTCTTGAGTTTATCCTAAACTCAACCGCTTCAATGCTTTGCAATTGCTCCAATGATCAATATAGCTCCGATACCATGTAGAAATTTGAATAACTGATATGTTATCCACCGAGATTCTCCTGATCACACACTATTTTAGCTTCATGCATAATACAGAATCTCTTCTACCATTGATCATCACATGCGGAAATAAAATCAATTGCATGCATACATTAAAACCACAAACAATCACACATATGAACACGGTATTTAATGGGAAAGCTTAAAGCTGAAAACCCCAACTATCTGTATATTATATGTCATGGAGATCATGTAACAATCATAGTACAAAAGCTCCTCACAAGCTCTCATGCACACCCTCAATTGCTACACACTATCAAGCTAGATCTAGCAAAAACACATGCTCCAATCTTTTGCCACTTGATAGCCAGCCTCTATTGCGTAATTAATGCTATGGGATGGCTTCATTAAATAGATAAACCACCTAGCTTGAACTGCGCAATCCTCATGGGCTTCTCCACCTATCTGTGTGTTGCAAATAGCAACAGTATAGTCACAACTGATAGTTAACCTGCTCTTTCACCTATTCTTGCACTGGTCTCCACTGAAACTGTCCATGCACTGAAGTTAACTGATGCATTCTTTAGTTGATTTATGAGTTTATAATTAGTGAATTAATTAATAATTAATTCACGCCACTCTCACTAATTGTATCAATTAGTTAAACTGAATACAAATAGCTCAACTATGTTTAGATTAGTTAAACTAAATACAACTCCACTAACTTCCTCAATCAACTCCACCAAACTCTGTCACATGAGTTCTAACTGAAGTCATCATGCAATAGCTTCACTTAAACCCTAGGAAAAGCGTATTTCCTTCTGTCAGCTGCATGTGCCACATCCAGGCCTCAAACTGAAGTGCTCCAAGAGAATAAGATAATGTTTAGAGTCCAAATATTATTAAGAGCTAATAATATTCGACTTCCCTATTTTTAGGATAGGCAGTCTAAAAATAGACTTCGACCTATAGGTCCAAAAAATAGAGGTCCATCTATTTTTACCAACATGACCAATACTCCAAGAATAACATATTGCAATCCCTGGACCATGCTCCATATGTCTAAAAATAGATTTTTTCGACAAAAATCACATGTGTGGTCCCCACCTAGTTTAGGTGATCACTTTCCAACTAGGATCAGGAAAGATGTTTCAGGAGGCCTCCTTCAATGTTTCTTGTTGCCATTTTCAACAATGTCAAGGCACCGAGATGATGTGGACTGGTGGGCTCCACCTCAGGTCTCAGACCTCAAACCTTGTCATTTTCCAATTGATGTTAAAGTAAAGGCAGATGAGGAACCCCAATGTCAAGAACTCAATGCCGAGATGACATGGCCTATAGTGACATGGAGACCCTACTCTTAGATTTCAAACCTCAGACCTCAGACCTTGGCATTTTCCACTTGAGGTTGGAGTATATGGAAAACTAAGAACATGATGTCGAGATGATGTGGCTTGGGCGACATGGGTTGAGGATGGACCCTACTATCAAATATTAGAACTCAGACCTTAGACCTTGGAATTCTCCACTTGAGGTTGAAGTATAAGGAATACTAAGAACACAATGTCAATATAATGTGTCCTAACATCATGTGGCTTTGGGGTGGACCCTACCAAGTTCATGGGTCTTCGTTCCATCAATATTTTCAAAGGAACTAAGTGAAAATTCGACCTAGAGATCGACAATTGAGATAGATTTAGGGGGCCCCCTTGTAGTTTATTTTTAATGAGTAGGGGAGAATGGTTGGGATTAGTGCCAACCTCCCCCCCCCCCCCCCCCCAAATCTTTGATTGACTGATGACTGAGATTAATTTATGGCTCCCCCTTCCCAAAATTTGAAACCACCATTTGAGGGGTGTGCGCTACCAATTATTTTGGGTGAGGCAATTTCATACTCCAACATGGCATGGAAAAGGGAAATGACCTGATGGATAGGTAAGTGTCTGTAAAAATTCCACATGGGATAGACATGGCCACTTTGTGCCACATGGAATCCTTGTGATGAAATTGCCTCTATTAATAGGCTAAAACTTATAAAGAGCATAACTTACGATCCGAGAGTCAGATCAAGATAAAATTCATATCATTGGAAAGATTTTGACAAGTTGAATGAAATGGTGGTATTAGTTTTAAGTTCTACAGGCCTTAAGAAGATCAGTTCACATGACCCCACCTTCATAACATACCTTGGAGTTTGGGTCAAAACAAATAGGTAACCCCTCCCATAGCCCAAGAAAATCCAAGGGGGTGGGAGGGAGTGTTACAAAGTGGTATCAAAGTAGGGGTTCAATAGTAGACTTGAAGAGGCCTGCACACAAATGATAAAATTTATTTTGATAGTATGACTGTTATATGTGTGTGTCTGTGTATGGTGGATTTAAACTTGTAGATGGCGTGGAAAACCTTGATATAATGCTTACATGTATTTTTATTGTATGCGAACGACATGAGTTTTAGATGTGTGAGCAACATCAAATCAACATTCTTAGTGTTGAAATTCCATGGTGATGAATTAATATTTTTACACATGATTTAGCTTACAGATGTGTGTGTATGAAAACACATAGGAAGACATAAATCCCAGTAAGAAATAAAGGAATGAGTAACATAATGGTACAATACAACATGGACAAACCTCATCGTGATCAAGAAGAAGATTAAGTTGGAAAGAGGTCAGAAGAAAATTCCCCTGATTAGATGGATGTCCTTAGAAGCTTAAGGGTTGAATTGAGAAATTTCAAGGTAGATAATGAAAGGATTGTTATAGCACAAGAAATGAAAGCATAGGTTAATGCAGTGATTTTTCAGATCTTATTAGATCTGCAAAGGAAGATCAACATGAGCTCAGTGCCAGCTATCTAAGGAGGCATAAGTCCAGGCAAAGTCCATCAGAAATTTGGAATCATGGATTGGAAACCAATAGGGTAGGAGGTAGAAAGTCAAAGAAAAGGCTTAGGCAAGAAAGTAAAGACACGTTGAGAGGATAAATTCCAATCAACACTCTAGGAAAATAGAGAAATTACCATGACCAGTTGTACAATGCTACAACCAGAAGACACCACTAGAAAATGAGAAGTGAGAATAGCTCAATTTTGGAAGAGTTAAATAAAGCAAATCCTGCTACCTTTGATGGAGAAATAAAAAAGGTTGAAGAGGAAAAATCCTAGCTATTGGGAATGAAGAAATACTTCATTCCATTAATACTCTAAAAACATGAAGGCCAAAGTGGTTATTTTCAGTTTTAAGGGAAAATCTTATATATGGAGGGAAGACTTGATAAATGTTGATGGAATTATAGAAAAGGAACTATCATGGAGAAAATTCGAAAACAAAATTGTGAGAAGTACTTGCCTAAGAGGTACTATGACAACAAAATTAAGGAGTTTCATGAACACAAGCTAGGAAAAACTTACCTTGGATGCTTAAACCAACAATTTTTCGGAGATGTTGAGATATGTGCTATATACTGAGGATGAGAAGATGAAGATATAGAGATACTTCAGTGTGTTACTACAATCCTACCAAGATAAGATTGAGTTTGATGGGTAAAGGACATTGGAGGACACCGTTTAAAAGGATAAGTTTTTCTACGATCAGTCTAAAATCCTCAAGGCACATGCAAGGAGGTAAAAAAAGGAAAGTTCACCACTCTTGAAAATGGTGAATTTAAGTGGAATTTCATTGTTTCTAGTTGAGAATAGCTTGCTAAATTAGCGATACAAGAGAACGAGGAGCCCAATAGAAGGCCATTACAATGTTAGGGATGCAGAGTGAACCATAAGCAGAGGTATTATTCTATCTAACATCAAAACATCAAGAAGTTGTGTAATGTCAAAGAGGCAACGATAGTGAATGATGTAGCTCATAGCGTATTTGATATTTACGCAGCATTGGACAACATGCAAGAAAATCATCAAGCATAGGTGATTGACATGAAAGGTATGGTTACCAACCAACCAATTTCAATTTTAATTAATTTGAGTTCTAATTTGAGTTATTTTATACCAAAGGTTGCAAATATGTGAAACTTGCAAAGAAAGCCCCATGCAGAGTCATGGTTGGTCCAACTAATCATGGGAGCCAAAAAGAGGGTTACATAGTTAGTGGAATCGTGCCCCCTATAATTAGACAACAAGCCCCAACAACTACCCTTAATATATTGTGGTTGAGATCATATGACACTTTAATTAGCATGGATTGGATGGTATCCCATAGAAAGAAGGTGGAATACTATAATAAATTGTTGGAGTTCCTTAACAATGAAGGCGAGGAAAAGAAGTTGCAAGGAAAGAGAAAGCGTGGATCAGTTAGAGAAATTTTTTCATTGCAATTAAAGAAATGCAGTCGGAAGGGGTGTGACCTATTTGTGATCCAAGAAACCAATGTGATAGAAAATAACAAAATTAGAATTGAAGAGTACACTCTCTTAAATCTATTCAATGATGTATTCCCCAAAGAGTTGTTAGGATTACCATTGATCTGGATTCTCTCAGCTACCAGAAAACCAAGATCTTTTACTTTTGTGATGTTAGAAGAATTGTATGTGAAAGAGTATCTTGCATACTTTAAAGAAGAGGAAACATAAAGATAACCATAAAATCAAAGAACACACACAACTTGATAACGAATTTTGTAAGATGTGTTGAGATTCAACAAGATGATGAGCTTAGTGAAAAGATTCGCCTTCACTAAGTGGGCCCACAGGCTATTTTTGGCGCAAGTCTATTTTTAAACATGGTGATCATATTTCAGAAGTTGCAGGATGCTATTTTTGGATGGTTGGTCAAGTTGGAAAAATAGATGAAATTATATTTTTAGAATATTGGGCGAAGTCTATTTATAGATCGTCGATCTAAAAATAGATGCATGTCGATTATTATTAACTCTTAATAATAATTCGAAAATAAACAACAACTTATTCTCTTAGAGCACTCTATTTCAGTGTACAGATTTGGAAAATCAGTGGGCTGAAGGAATTACGCATTCCTAGGGTTTATTGGTGGTTCATGCATGGAGGACTCAGTTAGAACTGAAGTGGAAAAGTTATGATAGAGTTGGAAGAGTATTTCATGGAGTTGTATTCAGTTTAACTCAGTTAAAGTGAGTTAGACTCAGTTGAGCTAGTTGTATCTAGTCTAACTGAATGATACACTAGTGAGAGTGGAGTGAATTAATTAGTTAATTAATTCACAAATAATAACTCATTAATCAACTGAACAAATACAACAGCTAACTATAGTGCATGTCAGTTCCAGTGGAGACCCAGTGGAGAGATAGATGAAAGGGCAAGATGGACTATCCGTTGTGACTATAGTGATGCATTGATTGCATCGCCAACACATTGGAGTTTCCAATGAGGATTTTGCAGTCAAGGCAAGGGTAATTAAAATTCATTCAGAGCTATTCCTCAGCAGGGTTTGCGCAGTGGAGGCAGGCTATCAGGAGGGCAGAAATCAGTGCATGGATTTGCAGATTTCATCTTGTTAGTGTGTGACGATTGATTGTAATGAGAGCTTAATGTAATAAGCTTTGTATGAGATTGTTACATGATATCCATGATACATAATATATGATAGTTGGGGTTTTCAACTTCAGGCTTTCCCGTTAAACAACTTTGTTATGTGCGATTGTTTTTATTTTATGCTTCACATGTGTTTGCAATTAATTTTCCGCAAAAGATTAACAGTGGAATGATTTTGTATTTTTCAAGAAGTTAAATATTGTGAGATCAGGGGAATCTGGATGTATGCATGCTTAATGTATATAATTTCTACATGGTATCGAAGAAATGTTAATACTTGAAGATTGCAATTGTGAAGAATTGATGAGTTTGTGCTGGTGGACAATTCGAATTTGCTGCAGAAAATTCTTGGTGCAGAAGTTGAGTATACATTGAAATGTATTTCAATGGGTTGCGATTGGAGTATGCCCTTGATGGAATCTTGAATTACATAGCCTGGAAGGACAGGATGGAGGCAGTGCTGGAGGATAATGGATTGAAGGAGTTCATCGATAGCGATGTTCCTAAGCCGGATTATAGTGATGCTGCAGGACTTGACGCATAGCAAAAGAAAGTAGCAAAGACAAGAAGAATTTTGTTGGAAGGTGTGAAGGATCATATTGTGTCCAACCTTCATGGGAAAGCCACTCCATTTTCAATGTGGAAGGCTTTGACATATTTGTTCCAAAGCAGAAGCGACCAGAGGAAGTTGGCGCTTAAAGACAAGCTCAAAAAAATAAAAATGGAGAAGGGCGACAGTATTCCAAAATATCTCATGAAGTTTATCGACTATAAGGATGAACTGGGAAGTGTGGGGGTTACTGTTGATGATGAATACTTTTTGATCTTGACTCTCCTTGGGCTCTCGAAGAGTTGGCATAGCTACGAAGACTCTGTCAATGGATGAGAGAAACTGCTGGGATGGGAGCGACTTTGGTCGGATCTTGTGCAGGAGGAGATAAGGCGGAGTACCAGGGATGGTTCTTCATCGAAGAATGAAGATGATGAAAATTGTGCTTTGGCTACCAAAGCAAGGAAAGGGAAGGGGAATAAATTTCCTTCAAAATCCGAAGCTAAAGGCAAGAAGTAGGATTTGTCAAGGGTGAAGTGTTTTCACTATCACGAACATGGGCATTTCGCCACTAATTGCCCATAGGAGATGTTGTGCATATCAGCCCCTCCATCCAAAATTTTGGCTAACAGTCCCATCCGAATCTGTTTAAAATCCCTATAGTGGCCCAAAAACCTCACATTTCATCCATTGTTGCCCTCCCTGCGCACAAAAATACACCATTTCAAAGTTAAAAACCGCAATTAAATTTTATATCGGGTCTCAGCCCCTTGGTTTTAATCCCCATATGACTTAGGCGCGAGACCGGGTGCCAGGCGGAAAGGAGCTAACCGTTCGAAGTTTTGGGGGCACCCGTGGCCGTCCGATCAGAAGTAAATCGACGGAGCGGAGTTTGGTTTATTGTGGTGGCCCCCGCGCCCGAAAACCGGCGGTTAATTCCGCACCACCTCCGTTGGGTAAGCGGTATTCTCCATGGGGGCATCGATTCCATTGAATGTGTGCCGCGTGTCTTTTGTATGGGCCCGAAAACCGCCCATTTCGTGCATTAGATTTCGGACAAAGGTCGGGCGGTGGAATCCATAGCAGCCGTCGGATCTGTTAGCCTTCATCCAACAGTGGTCGTCCTCCCAAGTTGCCCGCGACTTAACTCAGGCTAATCGCGCTCCTGGCCCACCACGCATTGTCCATTGATGTTGTTTTAACCGTTGATCTCGTTCATCGATCGTGTGGCTCATAATTATCTGCATTTTCCCCCGTTTGACTAGGTCTATATCCACGCCATTCTTCCACCGGTCCTTCGTCCATCCTTGTCATTCACCCCACGTGTCCACAGCGTCCTACTTATCCCCATCGTATATTCTATTTATTCATTTTATTTTAGTGTTTGTATGTTATAAACTCCTATCTATTCGTCTTTCGCTATCCCACTGTGTTTCCACCACCACCCTGTGCATTTCCGCCATGCTACCACGCCACTTTGTCACACAGTCACCTCTTTTAGCATTGCCGCCTCCATGCATTGTTTCCTTTAACGGGTTTGTGGTTTTGCAGGTTTTCCGCGGTAGAAAAATCATCATGATTCACAACTTTGTTCGCAGAAGTCAAGAGCACCGCCATTAACAGTCGCCGAGGGAGAAATTTAAGAGGGGAACTGGAGGTAGTTGCTGTGATGTGACTCTATTTGATGCGAATAGAAAGAAAATCCCTCGAACCCTCCAGAGAAAATCAAAAGGCAGATCTGTGACGGAGAAAACATTAATGGTGCAGCCTGCAAAAATCAGTGATAAATCGAGAAATGCGATGCCCTGCATTAAAGACCTGGGATTTCAATTCAAAGATAGAGGGCCGAGAGTACTATGCACAACTACAAGCTATCTCAAGGTTTTACGGCAGCAGATTTTTCCCTTTCAGTAAAGAGCAAAACATTGTATATTTTATTATTGGTGTCTTGTTCATGAGAAGATTTTCATCCTCAGCATTTATTTCTAGAGGTAGATTGTAAAGTACAATTATTTATATTTAGTCGTTCATAGTGTGGGTGCGAATGTTTTCCGCCATTTTACTCAAATCAGATCATTAAATGTGTATCACCTACCTCCTTTCTCTAGAGCTTTCTGCTTCTCTTATAAAAACCAAGAAGAAAGACATTGTAAAGGTTCCAGATTTCTATCAGTAAACTGTGCAGTGAGAAGTTCTTGTATACATCTTGTAACACTTCTGTATGAAGGCTCAAAGCCCGTAGGGTCTCAGTGAGGAGGAGTTATAACTGTAATGAGGATTCTAGTCTTTGGTATCTCACAGTATGTAATTTTCTCTTATGTGTTAATATCATTTCTCATTCCATGCTATTTATCTTCTTGTATCATGTTCTAGAATGCGAGTGGCTCACTGGTCTTAAGTAAGGATTCATCCTAGTTGGTGCCCATACTTGGATTAGTCAAGCGCTTTAAATAGGCCTAGTCATGATATACTGTTCCATATTCATTTCATCCATATTTTCTATTATATTAGTTACTTGAGGAGGGTGCTTTTAAAACACCATTGTCATGTATGGATTCTTAGTTGGATAAGCCCATATGTGGTTTTGTTGTGTATCTGGGTATCAGCCTCATGCTAACTAGTATCTTCTTCATGTTTCTTCATTGCATCCACTTTCTGATATTTGATTTCTGTGGCATATTATTTGAACTGGCTCTCTTTGTAGTAAGCTGTCTCTTAACTGTCTGTTGCTTTTGTATTGGAGTTTTGCATGCTGTTCCTACATTATTCTTATCTTTGTATCAGCTTCTGAGAGAGTTTGGTCCCATTTCAATTAATTTCCTTGTTTTAAAAGAGATAGCAGGAGAGATTTTGGATTGACAACCCAAGCTATATTATGAGCTCCTTGCTATGATAAGATGTCCTAGGCACTGGTCTATGGCAACTCTAGGCTATCTCTAGGGTAGACAAGAATTGTCGACAACAGGAGAAGATGAACAAGAAGGCTGTTGGAGCTATAGCTAGAGAGGCCTTAGCCTCGCAATTTGAAATTGATTTCTCTTTGATCGAATGCTTAGTTTCAAGTGCAATGGGATCGGTGTGGTATCTTCATAGTGGTGCGTCTTTCCATATGACGGGAGACAAGGAATTGTTTAGTGATATGGAGGAGAAGGACCTCCAAATGCATATAGAGATGGGCGATGATGGTCGATACAGTGTGACTAGCATTGGGACCATTACCTTGGAGAGGGAGTTCGGTAATCCATTCTTGTTGAAGGATGTTATGCATGTTCCAAGTCTAAAGAAGAACTTGGTCTTGGTCTCAATGTTGGAAGACAAAGGTTATGATGTTGTTTTCAGTGAGGGAAAAGCTTTCCTTCAACATAAAACAACGGGTCAAACCAAGAAGATAGGGATTCGAGTTAAGAATCTCTACAAGATGGAGGTAGATAGTTGCGCTGCAATGATGGGCAAAGCAGAAGAAGTGGTGAGCTGGGATGAGGACGAATTATGGCACAGGAGATTGGGCCATCTTCACCATGGCGCTTTGAAGATTTTCCAGCAGATTTCTACTGGACTTCCCAAGGGTACTCTTGCGCAGTCAGATCAGTGCAAGGGATGTACTATGGGTAAGTTTGTGAAGACCACCTTTCATGAGAAGGAGAACCGTGCTTCGGTGATCCTTGAGATAATTCACACAGACGTGTGTGGACCTTTCTCGGTTTATTCAATAGAAAAACACAGGTATTATGTTATTTTTGTTGATGACTATTCTCGTAGATGTTGGATCTTCTTCATGCAGAAGAAGAGCGAAACATTCTCAAAGTTCTGTGAGTTTAAAACATTGGTGGAGAAGGAGTCGGGGAAGCAAGTGAAGGCTCTACGGAGCGATAATGGTGGTGAATATATCTTAGGTGAATTCAAAGACTTTTGTAGAAAAGAAGGAATTCAAAGAGAACTCATAGCGCCTCATAACCCACAGCAGAATGGGGTCGCGGAGAGGAAGAACAGAACGATCGTGGGTGTTGCACGAGCTATGCTACATGACTAGGGCCTACCGATGCACTTGTGGGCGAAAGCATGCAACACTACGGTTTATGTGCAAAACCGTTGTCCTCATAAAGTACTTGGAATGAGTACACATGAAGAAGATTTTACTGGTAAGAAGCCTGATATTTCTCATTTGAAGATTTTTGGCTCATCTGTTTACATTAATTTGAAAAAGGACACCAGGAAGAAGCTGGAGCTGACTGCAGAAGTTGGGATATTTGTGGGGTACATAGAAACACCCCATAATTATCGTGTGTATTTGCTAAACAGTCGAATGACTGTGGTGCGATGGGATATAAAATTCAATGAGGTGAAAGCCATGAAGTTGTTACTTGAGAGGGAGCTACACTTGCATGTAGAGGAGGAACTTCTTGTTCCCAAAGATGAGCCTCTAGATGTGGATCAGCCATAGGAGGATATTCATGGAGTGGAGGAGTCCACTCATGCAAAACCAAACATCAAACAAGGAAGAAAGCATACCACAGAAGCTGAGAGACTAAAGATTGATGCGCACAGAATGTAGGAGTCCCTACATCACAGCGCAGACAGAGACAGTCACCTGACCATTATACTGGATACATGGCTCTTATGAGCAAGTGTGTTGTGACAGAGCCATATTATTTCGAATAAGCAGTGCAGGAGCCCACATGGGTTGATGCCATGGTGGAGGAGTATGACTCCATTGTCAGAAACAATGCTTGGGATATTTTTCCAAGGTCGGTGGGTAAATCAGTTGTAGGATCAAGATGGATCTACAAGGTAAAACAAGCTGCTGATGGGAGTGTCGAGAATTATAAGGCAAGATTTTTTTCCCGAGGCTTCTCACAGATAGAGGGGATTGACTATGAAGAAACCTTTTCACCTGTCGCACGGTATAATTCCATATGGACCATCCTTGCTCTCTCAGCGCAAATGGGTTGGCACATTCATGAGATGGATGTGAAGATTGTGTTCCTTAATGGGATCATTGAGGAATAAGTGTACATTGAGCAGCCTGAAGGATTTGAGATCTTCAACAGCAAGTCACATGTGTGCAAGCTCAAAAGAGCGTTGTATGGGCTGAAGCAAGCACCTCGTGTTTGGTACACACGGATCGACAACTATTTCATTGGACTTGGCTTCACCAAGAGTGAGGCGGATGCAAACCTGTACCAAATTGTGGTGGAGGGTAAGATTTTAATCATTGTTCTTTATGTTGATGATTTAATACTAACGAGTGATGAGCAGTTGATACACTCATGCAAGGCAGATCTTGCAAAGGAGTTCGAGATGAAGGATTTGGGCCTCCTTCATTATTTCCTTGGATTGGAAATATGGCAGCGGGAAGGTGAACTGTTTGTGTCTCAAGGCAAGTATGCACAGGAGATACTGGAGAAGTTTCACATGCAAGGCTGCAAGCCTATCGACATTGCTCTTCTAGGAAATTAGAGGAAAGAGGATGCTACATCGGCAGAGGTAGTGGATGCCACTGTTTATCGACAGTTGGTGGGTTCGCTCATGTATTTAGTTAATACAAGACCAGAAATATGCCATGCGGTGAACCAGCTTTCACAAGAAATGGTTAAGCCTACCAAGCTCTTTTGGAAGGTAGGAAAGCATGTCCTGAGGTATCTCAGGGGCACATTTGAGTATGGCTTATGGTACAGATAGACAGATGAGGTGAAGTTGCATGGCTTCACTGATGCAGATTGGGCAGGCAGCTCAACGGACAGAAAGAGCACATCAGGAGGGATTTTCAGTATCGGATCTATAGCAGTTTCTTGGTACAACAGGAAACAAAGATCCGTGGCACTCAGTTCAGCAAAATCAGAATACATGGCAGCAAGTCAAGCTGCATGTGAGGCTATATGGATGAGGAAGATCCTGGTCGGTTTGTTCAGTTCACATTTAGATCCTACAGTGATACATTGTGATAATCAGAGTTGCATTAAAGTCTCGATTAATCTTGTGTTTCATGATAGATCTAAACACATTGATATCTGGTATCATCATATCAGAGATTGTGTGCAGCGGAAGATCATGTTGCTTCAGTACATTCCTATGGAAAATCAAGATGCAAATATTCTGACGAAGGCGCTCACCAGGAGAAATTTCGAATACCATAGAGGCAGGATCAGGGTGAAGGATAATCCCTATCTTGTTGAGAGGGAGTATTGAGATTCAACAAGATGACGAGCTTAGTGAAAAGAGTCGCCTTCACTAAGTGGGCCCGCAGGATATTTTTGGCGTAAGTCTATTTTTAGACATGGTGATCATATTTCAGAAGTTGCAAGACGCTATCTGTGGATGGTTGGTCAAGTTGGAAAAATAGATGAAATTCTATTTTTATAATATTGGGCGAAGTCCAGTTATAGATCTTCGATCTAAAAATAGATGCATGTCAATTATTATTAGCTCTTAATAATAATCTGACAATAAACAACAACTTATTCTCTTGGAGCACTTTATTTCAGTGTACAGATTTGGCAAATCAGTGGGCTGAAGGAATTACGCAATTCCTAGGGTTTACTGGTGGTTCATCCATTGAGGAATCAGTTAGAACTAAAGTGGAAAAGTTATGACAGAGTTGGAAGAGTAGTTCATGGAGTTGTATTCAATTTAACTCAGTTAAAGTGAGTTAGACTCAGTTGAGCTAGTTGTATCTAGTCTAACTGAATGATATACTAGTGAGAGTGGAGTGAATTAATTAGTTAATTAATTCACAAATAATAACTCATTAATCAACTGAACAAATACAACAGTTAACTACAGTGCATGTCAGTTCCAGTGGAGAGATAGGTGAAAGGGCAAGATGGACTATCCGTTGTGACTATAGTGATGCATTGATTGCATCACACACACATTGGAGTTGTCAATGAGGGTTGTGCAGTCAAGGCAAGGGTAATTCGAATTCATTCAGAGCTATTCTTCAGCAAGGATTGCGCAGTGGAGGCAGGCTATCAAGAGGGCAAAAATCAGTGCATGGATTTGCAGATTTCATCTTGTTAGTTTGTGACGATTGATTGTACTTAGAGCTTGATGTACTAAGCTTTGTATGAGATTGTTACATGATCTCCATGATACATAATATATGATAGTTGGGGCTTTCAGCTTCAGGATCTCCCGTTAAACAACTGTGTTATGTGCGATTGATTTTATTTTATGCTTCACATGTGTTTGAAATTAATTTTATGCAAAATATTAACAGTGGAATGATTATATATTTTCATAGAAGTTAAATATTGTGAGATCAGGGGAATCTGGATGCATGCATGCTTAATGTATATAATTTCTACAAGATGTGAACTACGTCTTTGGGCCTGATGTCAAGAGTGGGGAGATTGCTTCATTAATTGTTGCAAGATGATGATGAATACATGATTTTTTCTTATCCAATACAAGGAATAACCCCCTCAACTAGAGTGGCATGTCTCTCCACGAGATGATCTTCTATAAGAACTCTCACTCATAAAATCTCTATTTTAGCATGAAAAAATATCAAACTCTCACATGAAGTGGCATACAAGAATCCTCCAACAAAATGGAAAACAAGGATATCAACATCAAATCATCATCTCAAAAAAAATCAAAAGAAGACATGGCATCAATGCATCTTACACCTCCACTTCTAGGGACTGCCTAAAAATGCACACCCCTTCTGAAGAAACGGATTGCATGGTTAAATTCCTGAAGAAAAATCGTGAAATCTAACTGTAAACTTGACCCCTTTCTATCTTGGTCAAATTTTGGCTCCCTGGGAATCTCAAGATTCCTTAAATATTTTCTTTTGCGAGTTGACCAAAATTCAGTTGCTTAGATGAAGAAACTGATCACACCATCACGTTGCCTGTGAAAAAATGAGAAAAATGAGTATAAATTTGGTCTAAAATGGAAATTTTGGGCCTCTAGGGAATCTTTTAAATTTCATACAGATTCTTGTGTCAAGGTTCCACCTTCATGGTTCTGCCCTTAACACTCTGATTTTTGAAAATTCGCTGCTTAGATCATAAAGCCATATGCACCATCAGAATCCTAGTGAAATTCTAGTTAATATTAGTATAAACTTGGCATAATTCCAACTCTGTTAAAAATTAGCTTCAATGGAATCCAAAGATTCCTCACAACAAAGAATATTCCTTGAAAATATTCCCCTGTCTTGAAATTAATGTCATTAAATTTCCACGATCATAGTTTCGCTGCTCCAGGTTTGCAACCTCAGTTGGTTGGGCGAATGACAAACTTGGGCTCATATATGATTTCCTCGACGGATATTTCAAGGGCAATTCTGTTGGAATCTCGGCTGGTGGACCGACATTAAGTAATTGGTTACGGGAGGTCCTGATTTGAAACCCCAAGGAACCCATTTTGGACATTTGTTTCATTGGTTGGTGCATTGTTTTTGTATGGATGGAACAAAAGGATCTATTCCCTGAATTAGAATGGATAGGAATATACTCTCTAGTTGAGAGGGAGTGATATTGGACATCACATATGCATTCTCTTTTTCATGTGTCATGCACTTGACCAAGACTAACAACTGTAAATATACGTGAAGGCCTTGAATAGAGGATAGTGGAGGATTGGATAAACATCTAAGGCTAGTACTCCTTGAGGATTGGGAATCCAAGATAGGGAAGTGGTCTCATGGACCGACACTCTTTGAGAATTAGACAAGGAATCCAATACAAGATTGGTCGAAGAAGGCTATTATTCTTTGAGGATTGGAAATCCAAGATAAGAATAGTCCTAGAAGGACATACCCTGTGAACATCTAGATAGGGTATGTGCCTTGAGAGTTAGTGTGGTGTCTCACGTAAGGCCTCCTAGCATTTTTCTTTGATCTTATGGAGAGATAGAGCTTGTTAGTCAAGGCCTTGTCATGTTGACAATGTTGGTTATGATGATATGATGCTTATAAGATGGCTTATCAGTCTGAATCTTCTTATGACAATATTTTAGTTTGAGAATATCCTTGTACCATGTGTAAAATTATGAATACCTCCCTAGTTAAGAGGGAGTTTTTTATAATGTAACTAGTGTCAGTATTCATAATTTGTACCATTATGTATTTCATGTAAAAAGTAAAATAAAAGAAGAAGACACTTATTATTATTTCTTTCTAGATAAGCATGTTCTTCGTGATTCTAGGTTTTTGAGTCAAAGAGTAAAAGTCCTATTTCGGACTATTGTAAAAGAAAAAGAAAAAGAATTTTTAAATGTAAAATTTTGGGACAAAAATCCCTCTAGATGCCAAGTCAGCCTACATGTTAAATCGGCTCTACCACAATGGAAATGTCTATTAGCATCCCCTCTAATCTATATAAATAGAGTGTATATGAAGCTCATTTGGACACACACTTTGATGTCTTTGATCTAAAATATCGCAGAGAAGAAAGAAGAGATGAAGGCGATTGAAATCTGGAAGAAGCGATTTCTTCTTGAAGCTAGGGTTTGTGGATGTTCTACCTTAATATATCTATGGTTGTTGGTATCTTGCTGATAAATTTGTTGGAAGGAAGGAAGTTTTGGCTTGGCATCTAGAGGCATAATTTATATGGTTATGAGTCTTGGATATCTCATTTGATCTTATTCAATAATAAGAGATTTTTGGGTTTTCCCCTTGGGTGGGTTTTGCCCTGGATTGGAGCCTATATCTTGTGTTATGTGATGTTCAGGTTTTATGATAATTTCTTGATGATGGAAGAAAAAATAAAAAATAAAAATACTAACAAGTCTCAAAAATAATATCATATAATGGACATATGTTAATAAGTAAAAAGCTCCCAATTTACAACATTAAAAACCAAAAAAAGGAGTTTAGTTTCGGTGGATAGTTGGGAGTCCAAAATTGTGACCATACATGAGACTTTGGAGGAAGTCTAGCTTGAAACAAAAATAGAGCAGCCTTCTCGAACCGTAAATTCCAAGTTCCTCCGTACCTAGTAATCAATATAGTTTTGCCTCCTAGGGGCGAAGCAATCCAACAACAACATGAACAATCTAACTCAAGTCGATATATGGTGTGGAACGCATCCTGCGTCCTAATAATTGCACAAACTGAAGCTATCTTATTTTGTAATATTTGATAGCGTGAATTTTATTTCAGAGATCATCTAATCTCTCAAGGGCATCAACTCCTAATGACTTTCCAAATCATGCTTCTTAAGGATTAGATCTCACCATAGATTTACTGACTTACCATTCCCTGGATATCTAGAAAGATGCTATTTAATCAGATCCATAGATGAATATAATAACTTCTAGATGGACGAGCCTTATATTGGAGAGAAGTGAGCTTTGAGGCTGAAATCTCATCTTTGTTGAAGGTATTTTCACCACAGAAATTATTTTCACCAAGAAGAATGATTTGAAATGTATCACCACTACAACTTGGCACCTAATACAATATTCATAATGGAAGTATCTGGATCCCCAGGCTACCATGATAATTTTGCGATTTTACCACAACCCATTTGATGAGATGAAACTTTTTATGGCTTTTCTTACCACCCTCCCATAATAATTTTACCTAGTTCACAAAGAGTCCCAGTTGGCGCTAGGATATTTGTGAATTGGTAAAGAGAAAAAGTTGATAATATCACTTTAATAAGAACTTGACACCCAGATAAGTTCAACTAATTCACACCCCATTATTGTAGCTTGGATTTGAATTTTGCAATAATTCCTAACCAGGTTTGGGAAGAACGGGATTTTAACCAAATAAGAATCCTCAAATATATTAAATATTTATGAGAGGCTACAAGGTCAAACCCAAGAAGGAGACCCAGTTGTTTCCAATAATAGATCTCTGAATTTATATGATTAATAATACCTATAGAAGCCAGTAGATATTGATCTAGAACCTGCTTGAAGTGCTTTGAAATAATTAGTGAGGCTCTTCCAATAAAATGGTATCATTCACAAATTGGGAGTGATTTGTAATCTTGATGCTTGAGACATATCTTATACATGAAAGGTTGTCATTCCTCCATTCATATTTAATATGTTTTCTTAATGAATCTACCATCAAGATGTAGAGGAAAGGTGACAAGGGGCAGCCTTGACGAATCCCTCTTGAGTATTTAAAAAAGCTAGAGGAGTGACCATTCACCAATGGGGAGATCCAGGGGGGGATATACAAACCATCACCCATTTTATAGATTTCCCATCCAAGCCAAATTGAGGTAGCACTTTTAATAAAAATTCATGATTGACATGGTCAAACGCATTTTCCATATCAAGTTTGATGAGCATACCTTTATCCTTCCTTATGCTACTTTAACATTCTACTTCTTGGACTAATATAATATTATCTATAGTGTGCCTTTGGCCCATGAATCCCCCTTGATTCTCATAGATGAGCTTGGGAAGGAGAGGATTTATGAAATTTAATAGCCCTAGGTTGATTTTCCATGTAAATAAAATAAAACCAATGTCATAGGACACGTATTCCAAGCTAAATGGTGGATAAACATTATAGTGGGCATCACTTGTGCTTTAATAATGGCTATGGAAATTGGCAAAGGAAAGGAGGAAATAAATGGAATTTAATTAAGGAAATAAAGGAAAATAGGAGAAAAGGAAGATGGAGAGACACAAGTATGCATGCAAGGGAAATTAGAGAGAAAATGAAGCAAAATGAAGAAAAAAGGAAAAGGGAAAGGAAGAGACTAGACAATGATGATAGAAAGGCATCAAAGAAACAATTCACAAATTTTTGTTAGTTTTGGCTCAAATCTTGTTCATTATAAATCTCTTACACTATTGCACACTTATAGAATTCTTGGAGCATCCTAGCATTCACTTGGACTTGGAGAGAAGCAAGCAAATGAATTTTGGGCAACAAAAAGAAGGTTGGATCAACAGCTACATCTGGAGTTCATTAAAGGTAACAGGTTGCATTGGTGATTTCCTTGCTAATATTTGTATGCATGGTACATGCATGTGGTTATTTGGTTATTTTTTGTCATTGTCATGGGGTTTTCCTAAATTGATAGTGGTTTCAACCTTGCCTTTCCATTTTGTTAGGGTCCCGTGATTTGGCAGATTCGTATACCAAATGACAGGGTAACATGAAACCAGTCTTTGGAGTCCTAGGACCTAGCCTTCCTGGACTCAGAGAGGGCTCTCTCTATTGGGTGCAAAGGATGTGTTCTTGTTTACTTTAGGGTTTTGATTTTAGGCTAGTTGTTAAATGTGTAGGGTTTGTTGATTGTTTTGGTTGGGTAAGATGAACATGTAGAATAGGTGGAGTGAGAGGTCTTTAAATCATTGGGCTATGGAGTCAATAAAAGTCATGGATATCTCAATAATGAATCAGAGTGCAGTGCAAGGCCAATTTAGTAAGGTTAATGGATCCTTAAGGTTATGAGTGAAGTGGGATGAACATCAAGTTTGTGAATAGGGTAGGGAAAAGGGCAATCAATAATCCTTTGTCATTTACCCATTAACAAGAAGGTCTTAAATATGATAAGCAAAAGATATTAAGCATGAGATAGGGAAAACCATTTACTCAATGATAATACTTAAACAAATAAATATCCAAGATAAACATTCCAGTGAAACATAGAAAACATACGAGCTTATCTAACTTTAGTAAATTCACCTTCAGAATTAGAAAACATATAAGATGACACAATAACTTTCATCAATGAAAGAGGGAACTCCTAAACATTGTTGATCAAGCTACAAAGAACTCTGAGGCAAACTGATTGGCTTGGGCAAAGGGCAAGATCAAAACAAGACCTCTTTGACTTAACCTAGCAAGCAGTACGTCAAAGAGAGGATTCAAGACAGAGTTTAGATAGTTTCATACAAGCAGGGCTTACCATGAATCATATTTGTAAACTAGCATATTAATCCCTAGATGAAACAAAACAAGCATAAGGAGGCTTGAAGAGCAGCTCAGAATTCTTCAAACATACCCAGCAGAGGAAAACATTAATGCCATAACAAACAGGAGGACTAAGGTGCTTCAATGAGCATTTATCAACCTATACTTTTCTATTTTATAGCAACAAAGAAGGATGAAACATAATGACAACAAGAAAAAATGAACAAATTAAGAGTACATCACCATTGATCAATCAAAGGAATTCTGCAAACAAGCTTCTCCATCATCAATCCAAACGAGCCATTCATCAACTTCACAACACCAATTTCTTCTCCAAGCTCATGAAAACCATGTATTTCTCTAAAAGCTCATCAAATGCCAACATTTACAATGAAACCCTCATGCTCTATTTATCTTAGCAAGGGAGGGAAAAAACCCTAAATAAGGTAGGAAAATGTCAAATTCACCCATAAATGTTATTTTATTGCCAAGAGACCATGCAAGGCCCAAGGCACATAATATCCTAAGAAATAAATGCCAAAATAACTTCTTGCACCTAATTCTAGAGCGTTTTGCCTCAAAAAACTCAAAAATATCATTTTGCAATAAATGAGTGTGTTTTGTTGACTTTTGGTCCAAAACACACTTAGACAGTTCATTTGTGCAGCGCCACTTCAGTAGAAAATAAGGTGTTTTGCAACCAAGTTTTGGACCCCTACCCGATGTCGGATTTGGCTCCATGATGGCTCGTTGGAAAGCCTGATGAGTTTACTTTCTAGAAATATTTGGTTTTGCCTCATCCAGCTCCTATAGCCTAGTAAAAAATTAAAAAATCTCCAGATTGTCATTTGCGCAGCACCAGGCCCAAAACATGGTAGAAAGGTGAAAAAGGGAGGTTTTTTGACCTTTTGAGGGGTCAAACTTGCTCCAAATCATCTGAAATTTGGTGAGAAATATGTGAAAGCTGAGAGAAATCCAAAAATGTAAAGTTCAACTCCTGAATATGCTCCATGTGTTAGCGTAGTGCTGCGCTAATGAGCCTTAGATTCCCAAAAAACAAAAAGTTTTCCAAATTTGCTCAAAATTGGTGGAGATCTTCTTCAAGGAGTTTTGTAGACCTGTTGAGAAGCCTCAGTAAAAACCCCAAGTTTTTCATGGCCCTTTGCCTCCTTTGCCTCCTTTAGGTTTTGGACTTCAAGGAGGGCTTCCTTCAGTTTGGCACAAACAAGCTTGTGTTTCTTTGCATAATGCTTGGTCATATTTTTCTGGAGAGAAAGGCCCCTTTTTACCTTATTGAAGTGATTGTGCTCATTCTTGTAATATTGAATGACACATTGTGCCATCTCAAAATCTCTCTCTCATTCCTTAATTTGTGTATCTTTGGTTAGGAGTAGCAATCTGGTGGTCATCTCTTTGTCCTCATTGTCACTGTCTAGGTCAATAAATTGAGCCTCTTGAGTAGTTTTCTTGCCTCTCTTACTTCTCCTCACCTTGTCCACTTTTTATTTTCCCTTGTCAAGCCTTGGAATTGATGCAGATGACAAGGTCCCTTGCCTCTTGGAGGCAACAAACACTTGCCTTGGCCCTCTGTGGTATGTGCATGTGAGAGGAGTTATGGTGTTTTTGGAAGTGTTTTTACCTTGGCTGGGACCCTTGGTTTTGTCATTAGATTCTTTATCTTTAATATGGTCTCCATCAGTCATCTCATGCTCTGTTTCATCACTGCTTTCCTGACCTTTAGCATCATTATCATCTTCATCTTCCTCACTGCCTTCTATACTGTCACTTTGGTCTTTAAATTGATCATCACCCTCTGCACTTGCCTCACTTTGGCCTTGTTCCTAATTAGTGTCCTCTTCTTCATCATTCCTTGCACTGTTACTTTCATTTTCATTGTCACCAAGAGACTTATTAGTGTCATGACTGTCATGAATATCTCTTTTGCTGTCTATTTCCTCACTAACTGTCCTATCAGTGTCATTTCCTTTTTCACTGTCCCCTTCATCAAACTCTCTTTTTTCCTCATCATTTTCTTTCATATTATCACTGTCCTCATCATCTGTTTCCATTGACTCTGCCTCATCATAATATTCTTGGTTTCCAACGTTGTCATCAAACTCATCTTTACTGTGATATGCTTTCTCTGTTTCTTCTTCATTTACTCCAACATCCTCTTCCATGGTGGCAGAGTTTTGTTTATTTTCTTTTTGACTATCAGCCTCATCATTTTCATCACTATCCCCTTGGTCACCACTTGGTTCATCAGCACCACCCTTTTCTGCACTTGGGGCTGACTCATCTGCATCAATACCATCACTTCCTTCCTCCAAATGCTCATTGTTTTTGTCTTCATGAATACCATGTTCATATCCTTCTTCCTTATCATCATTATCCTCCTGATCTTCCTCATTAGTCTCTGTGTCTGCCTCACTGATTTCTTCATCTCCACTGTCATTTTCTTGTTCTTTATTACCACTATCACCCTCTTGTCCATCATTACCATTGTCATCCTCTTCATTTGATGCATCAATAGAAGGGGAAGGAGGGGGATTTTCTTGGGGTGAGGGTAGTTTTGCAGATGAGGAGGGAAAATTTGTTTGAGGAGGAGGCTGGGGGTTTGTGAATATTTCATGTGCTATGAAAACCTCCCAAGGGATACCTTGCTGCTCAAACTGATGTAATACCACCATCTTGATAAAGGAATGGTGGAATAAGCTATGCATTTGTTGTGAGTGATTTCTCCTCCTGACCACAGAAGACATTTTCTCAATGCTCCTATAGAGATAGTAAGGTAATTTTAGCACCTTAGCCCCTGTGAAATGCATGAGGAGTCTGACATGATACGTATAGAGCCTGGAGTACCTCCCCTCACAGGTGAAGTATTTCATGATAGCCAACATCAAAGAGGCAAATCTGTGCTTAAGGTGTGAGAAAGGGAAAACTATTTTGATGCCTCCTCTATACCTTGTTTTTATAAATGGATCTAAATAGTCTTTGTCCAATTTGCCCTTTTTAAACCATTTCTCACCCATTGAAGGGATACCTATGGCTTTAGAGATGGCACCTGCTAAGATCTCAAAATCCACTCCTGTAAGGTTTGAGTGCTTGTTGTGCAAGTTGAGAATGAGGAGCCTTGTAAGCTCAGGAAGGCTCTTCACCTGTTTGACCTTTTCACAAAATTGAAAGCATCTTATATTCTGAAAGCATGAAAGGATCCTAGGAGAGGAGGTGATGGGCATAGTGCTTTGAGGTTCCAACCTATTCACTTTCCCTCCCTTATGTTTTGGTCTTAAAGGATTTGGACCACTTTCACTACTATTGTTGTTTTCAGCCCCTGACATAGTGATATGAGAGGTGGTTTGATAACCTAGGGTTTCATGAAACAAGGTAAAAAATGATGGAGTCAAGATTTGGTGAATGAGGAGCATGGAGGTTAGGGTTTTTAGGGTTTATTGGCTTTGGAGTTTTAAGGAAGACCTTCTCAACTGTGTTTGCAGACACCTTAAATCACCCACCCTTATATGACATTAAACTACTTGCAAGAAGGCTTTGAACAAAGGCTCCTTTGTGTGCACAAACTAGGGTTTACCCTCCTAGGGTTTTAGCTTAAAAACCACTAAAGACCAAGATTAATTTGAAAAATTGATTGGAGACAAGGAGAGGACACCACTTACCAATTTCTTGGACCTTCTAAAAACTTGGAGGTAGCTCAGAGAATGAAAATTTGAGTTAGGGCATGTTATTTTTGCCTTGGAAGGCTTTGGCATTTGCGCAACGTCCTGCCTGTGCTGTCGGGTCGAGCTATTTGCGCAGCGTCGGTAGGGCCTGCACGACAGTAAGCGCAGTGCCCGAGTGTGCACCTTCTGCCGACCTCCTGGGCGAGTTGGGTGGAGGGTTAGCGCAGTGCCTTGAGCGGTTTGCGTAGCGTCTGGGTAGGTGTGCAGGGTGAGTTGGGTGAAGTGTTGGGAAAGTGCAAAGGTATCAGGCAACTTGTTTAGCGCAACGTCCGAATAGTTATGCAGTGTGTCGGGTGGTCGTGCCGTTTTTGCCGATCCTGGGCGGGTTGGGCTTGTGTTTGCACAGCGCCTAGGGTTTGCGTAGTGCCCGACGAAATTTGCGTAGCACCATTCATAATTGAATGGGCGGAGTGCCGGTTTGCATCGTGCCGCCCTATATTTGCGCAACGCCGGTGATTTGTGCAGTGCCCAGAAAACTTGACCAAAAATGACCAGAAAACCTCTGTTCTTCTTCCTTAAGTGTTTTTTCTCTCTTCCAAGGGCTGAATGAATTTGAAGTGAAACAAGAGCACCTTTATACCCTTTGAGAGAAATAAATCAAAGTTATAAACCCAATTTACTATGTTTTCAACCCCTCTTTGTCATTTGACTGATAACTTTTACCTTTTCCAAGATTTTGAAAGCTTTATCAAGGCATTTTTTCATCTCTTGTGATGATGGCTAGCTGAGGGGATGTAGATGTCCTTTTCATCCCTTTTACCTTTGAAAGTATAGGTATTTTTCAAAACTATCTTTGGCATGCATTTGACAAACTGAAAACACTGTCTTTTATCCCTTTTGGCATTTTTTGATTGCTGGTGACCTGAAGAATGTCCCTTTAACTTTATTCTGATTTTTAGGCAGTAACATATCTGTTTTGACAAAAAGTTCAAACAAATCATATTATGGCATGGGTTTCACTTGGCCACTTCTGATTTTGTGCAGGTGCCTAAAAAAGATTTTCCTTTGGTCTTCTTAGTCTCTTTTCTTCAACAATGAACCTATGCTTAGCATGATTCACTCCTTGGGAATTTCACCTCATGCTCACCTTTATCTTGACTATTTTTGGAGGCCTTTGACTGTATTTGGAAAGCTTAGGACCCTTCTCTCACACTGATACTTTTTTTCAATCTCTCTCTGGTGTAGGTGAAACAATTTTTTTTGTACAGACCCTAGATAATACCTTGGATATCCTTTGAATGCCATTTGCTTGTTTATGAAGGAGGACTTATCATCCTCACTTGACCTATTTAGTCTATCTTTCCAAACTCCCAGGTTTTAGGGTTGTTAGAGAAAAATAAGTAGTGTTGTCATCTAAGTTCTCTATAACCCTTCCAAATTCATTTGTTCTTTCTGCAAATATTCAATGTGTCCTTGGTTGTGTTGCTTTGCCTTTTGTCTTGGTGTCCTTTGTGATAGTTCTTTGCTTGGCAGCATTGTTTTGTCAATCAATCATAAAACCCTGATTCTCTTTAAACACAGACCATCTGCCTTTCTCTTTGCTGTGGTGGCCTTCTTGTGATGACTTCACCCTCCTAACTTACCTCTTGCTAGGCTGATGGCCATCTTGATCATTATTGCAGAAAGGTGAACAAGGGCAGTTTTCCCTTGCAGAATTTGTGCATTAGGCCAAGAAGGCCTTTCTTGAATGGCCTTTGATTAGATTTGGACAAAGTTACTTGTCCTTCTTCTTCTTTGAAAGCAATCTCTTCATACAGGAAAAACAAAGTTTTTTAGGACACCGAATCCACCCTATGACCTGTGAAACCCTAGGTGACCTAGTGGAAGGTTCCTTGGACTTGGATTTTTGACTGAAAACTTAGATTTTGGGATCTTTAGGTGTAAAATAGAGTTTTTGATAAACTGATGTGTTGAAGATCCAAAATCCAAAGTACTTGATTATCTAAAGAGCCTACAGAAACAGTTTTAAGACCATCAATGCTTGAGGTATTTTGGATACACAAGAGAGTTGGTTGATTGATCGACCTAGGTAGCAGTGGAGGGGTTTAGGCAAAACAAAACAGAGGATTGAGGCCAAAGGTGACACAACAAAGACAAAATGAATGACATGAGCCCATGATGGGTCTTCTGGGATGGGTGAGCTGAGCTTGACATGATGGGATGATGAAATAGTGAAAATTTTATCATAAGGATAATGAAGGCAGTGAGATTTCTAGAACTCACAATGTTTATGAATTTTGTTTCTAGAAATCTAGGATAAGAATTTAGTCATCTACAAAGGCAAAAATTACTGATGACTAACAGTGGCTTCACTTGGGGAGGGAAGCTCCTTTTCAGGAGGTGTCCAGAACTTGAGATCTCTGGTTTTACGAAGACCAGTGCCTCATCCATTTGGAAAATTTTTACCTTTTTTTACTTGTTGATGCTTGTTTGAAGTTGTGATCTCAATAATCTGAAAGATATGATTAGCTCAACTTCATCTCTACCTACCCAACCTACTTTCTTAATATTTTTTCTTCTTCGGGTGCACTTGAACTGGTAAACCCTTTGACATCCTTTTTATTTTGAAAGCAAAAAAAACTATCTATTTCTACCTTATTTCTTCCAAGAGTTCAGATTATGCTAATGAACTCTTTTTATTCTCTACCTAGACTAACTGACTGTCAAGATTAGGTTGTATGACAGAATTCATTCTATAAGCTATAAACATGAAATTGAAAGCATGGTTAAATCAGGATTAGACAATCTGACTTACCATGAGTTTGTGGCATAAGAACAAGTTGCACACAAATGTTATTTTTGTAAAAATTAAGACTAGAAAAATAAGGCTTGTGATACATTGTTTGCTATTCATCCCCATTTTCCTCCTTTGTTTTGTTTTAAGCATGTGGAACTAGTACCTTTCTTCCCTAATCTATCCTTTGACAAGTCAAGTTTGAACAATTTGACTGACTATATTTCACTAACTTATCAATAATAAATTGAAAACATGTTTCTGCCATGATTAGGCTAGATGACTGAAACAAGACCTTCTTTTTGAACCAGTAGTGGCTTCTAAGGTTGCTCACTTTCAGTAGTACTATTTTTTGGGTATGGGGCTTTACCTCTTTTCAAATCTGCCCTCTTTTCTATTTTTCTTGTTTTTGTGTTTTTCTCTCTGTAACCTTTCATGAAACAATGGTATGTACAATGAGTGATAAATTCAAACTAAAACTCTAAATAACCATGGTATTTGATGACCCTGTCATCAACAAGATCACCCAACAACCCTTTTTCATTCAGCTCTTGTAGACATAAAACATGGCTATCTATTTTTGAGGGCATGGTGCAAGATTTCTTCCAAAAAATTTCAAATAGGCCAAGTTCTCCTTTATATCCCTTCTTTGAGTTTTGCTTCCAAACCTTGTTTCTGTGAAAGAAACTCTTTAGGTGAAGAAGGCATTCTTTATCAGCTTTCAAACAGATGATGATATCATCAATGTATATGATGGTGAAGAAGTTGAAAACAGGGGCCATGGCCTTTTGGAAGGTGTCTTCGGCACTCCTTATCCCAGTAAACATTTGGTCAAACATGTAGTTATTCCAAGGAACTTTGAAAATGTCTTTGTGTTGAATGATCTGAAGTGGTATCATCTCATGATAACCTGAAACACTACCATGCAATGTCATCTTGTTAGAAAATCCTACCCCTGGCATAGGATGATTTATCTCGGGAAGAGGGAATTTGTACTTCATGGAGGCTTTGCCTAGGTACCTAAAGTCTATAGACATCCTGTTAGCCACCTATAAATTCTGTTATACCAAGAAGTGGCTAATTTTGTTCTTCAAAACTTCAAGAGATAATTCCCCTTTGAAAACCTATCATCTTTGAAGTTTTTATGAAGATAACTATTCTTGAGTTAATCTTCACTGCTGTTTCCCTCATAGTCCTAAATTACATGTTGTTTTACCAAAATAAAACTGCTTAAAAGGCCTCATTTTCCCTCATTTTCACTTCTCCATTTTCCTTCTTCACTTCATCTATAAATCCTTTCATTTGCCTCTAATTCCTTCGAATTTTCCTTTAAAGCCTTGTAAAATCACTTTATAAGGTTTTAAACCCCTTTTTTACTCTTATCGGAACCTCCAAAATCCTCCGAAAATCCTTCAAAAATCTTTAAAAACAGTCTTTTTTCATTAAGGCCTTAAGCCCCTTTGGCTTTAGCCTCAGCTCCTTTTCCCCGCATGAGACTCGGAACTATAACCCAGAGTTAACCCCCGTCGCGCAATCGCAATTGGGGTTTTCTATTTTCCTTATTTACCTTTTACTTTGAAAAACTTCGATTGCGATAATCCTTTTCTTTTAGAAACCCCCGATCTCTTCGTCCATTTCATACGACCTAATAAGCCCCGAAATCGGGCGCTAAAAGTCTAAAGAACTTTGTCTCGAACCCATTTTCCTTTGTTTTTTCATAGACCCGACGGTATGATTTGAAATAAATCTGGGTCGTTGATCTCTGCAGATCAACGGCCATCGAATCATCGCATCGCAAATCAAGATGGGTCATTCCTTTTCCGTCCCTTTCAAAGTTTCGATGCCTATCCCCCGATGAGATCTCAGCCGTCGAATCCACAAGAACCGACGGCTCAAATTTAATCGCGCTTTGTCATAAGCCCTTCACCATTACGCCCGTCGATTAAATCTCCACCATTGATCTCTGAATCCGATCCAATGGTCAGCGCTTAGTCGCGCATCGCAAAATCAAAAGCCCCGAAGTTTTGGCCCCTTTCCTTTTCTCCGATGCGATTGACTCTTGACCGTGCATTTCGCCAGATCTGACGGTTCACGCTCATCGCATCGCGCTCATCCATTCCATGAGCCCTCCGACATAAAACCGTCGATTTAATCCTAGCCGTCGATCTCTCCTAGATCTAATGGTCCGCGCTAAATCGCATCGACACTTTTCATTATTGCTTTACCCTTTGTCCTCTGCCGATGCGATCCTGCAATCAAATCTCTGCCGTTGATCATTCTTAGATCCAACTGCTCATAATGTTTTCACTGTTTTAACCCTTCCCTTCTCTTTGTCCTCCATCGACAGATCTCGGTCGTCGATCCTCCAGATCTAACGGCTCACATTCATCCTTCCTTCCGCCCTTATATATAAAAGGTGGGCCCCTTTTTCTCCTCGTTTCTCCGCCATTTTCCTTTGAAACCTCACCATTCCTATATAGTTTTGTTTCCCAATAGAAGGTTTTAAAATTGAATCCTGACCGTCGATCTTCGAAGATCTAAGTTCATCAAGCCCCATTTTTCCGCCCTTTCCACTTCCTTTCATTTCCGCTCCTTTTCAATTATAACCATTTATCAAAGGAATTTAACGATCGGGTAGCCTATTCCACCCTCCACTGCATGCCAATTTTTGCTGACATCACCTGGACCCCGCGTACCCTTTACCCCACAGCTTTTTATCTATCGCGCCCAACCCGCATCGTTGGATCTGGATCATCCAATCCAACGACCTAGAATCCATATCGTGTAAATTTTGAGCCCTTCCCACAGTGCGCAAGTTTTACGCGATATGGGTGGTTTTGTAAATCCACGTGTCAGGCACAGACCTATATCGCGTTTTTTCGACCAAAATCTAAAATCGCCTCAGAGCTGCGCGAAAACCGCTGCCGGTTTTCCGCTACACCACTCCTCCCTCTGCAATATAACTCTAGATTAGATCCTGGCCGTCGATCTCTGAGATCGGACGGTCCCGATTTAACCTTACCACCATTTCATTTGCCCTTCATGATTCCTCCAAACGACCTCATTGAATGATCTCAACTGTAGATCTCAGTTCTTTGATCTAATCCAACGGTCCTTATTCAATATCGTGCCCAAACTCCCATTTACACCTGGTTAGCTGCTCTGCCGGGTTTTTCCTCCTTTTTCCGTTGCATCCACTTTCTTCCTCCTCATCGCTCCGAAACGCTTCCACCAACCCTCCTAAGCAGTTTAAACCATGAATTCGCAGGTTTTAAGTAATGTTTGTGTGTTTTTACGTAGGTTTTAATGAAGTTAAAGTTGAATCCTCCCATAGATGATTACACTGTTATTGGCCAAGGATGACGATCCTTGCTGCCTTTTGATACATATTATAGGGTTTCAAAGGGATAATTAAATGTTTTTAGGGAATCGATAAGTCATGGTTATCGGTTTTCTGAGCAAAAACTCCAATAAACCCTCTGTGCACCTGCAAACAGCAAAACATAGTTAGCATCAATTATAAAAGTGTATTAGTGTCAAAGATGAAGATTATGGCTTAATCAAGCCTAAACACAAGATCCGAAGATAAATCACTATGTTTATAGAGAAATATCAATCGAAGGACACCTCAGAGCCACATCAAAGGGGTGAATTGATTTCCCAGCTACTATATTGCCACCTCGCAGCTTTTTTCCTCAAAGGAATACCTAGATCAAATCTCAGTCCGAAACATTAAAGCCAAAGACATCTGAACATTTATTACAAGCAAAAAAAATATCCCAACTGTCAGTAGAAGTTATTATAAAGATAAGAAGAGCCTTAAAGTCAATCTTTTTTACCCATTAAGCCTAAAAAATTAGAAACAGAGTAAATGAAACAGAGTTGTAATTCGATGCATTCCTGCCTTATGCCTTGCATGGTTTTCAAGGCTAGGATTTGCATTTAGTGTAGAATTTATTACACTTCAATCCTAAAACTCTTCCACCTCCCCATTTCTTCTATAAATACTTATGAAGAAGATGGGAAGTGGGTTGATTGTTCACTAGTTATAATACTGAAATTCTCTGAAATATTACATAGTCTGTCTGAAGTTGAGGAAGAAATTTAAGTCTTGGAAGCTTGATGATGTTGTTGCATGCTTGTTCTTGAGAAGGCTATATCATTGGATCCATGAGCTTGGCTATTGGTGAAGTATTCTGAATTGTTTGATGTTTTCTCCTGTTTTCATTTTGTTCCATAAATGCTTACTACAGTAGGATGAAAAACTTAGGCTAAGAAATAAATCCTAGAAGCACCTTAGACCTGTTCATCCTTCACTGTTTTATGTTTTCTTCTGCTTAGGTATTATAGAGTCTTTAATCTCTCTCTTTAGTGCTCATGCTTTTTTATTTCTCTAATAGTTCAAATAGTTGGTTTCAACATGATTTATGGTTTTCCCTGCTTGTCTGCTGCCACTTGAAAACTGTTTTTGAAGTCTCCCTTTGAAGTACCATTGTTTATAGTTAGCCAAGGAGGTGTGTTTTGATCATGCCCTTTGTCTTTGCTTGAAAAATTGTTTTAAAAGGTCTTTATAGCTATGATCATAGATGTTTTTAGGTGTTCCCTCTTCTATGACTGCAATTATCAGTGAATATTTTATGCTTTCTAAGTTATTTGAAATAAAATCTTTGAGGAAATAGGACGTGCTCCCAAATCTTAGATTTTATTTTGAAAGTTGTCTTGAAGTCATTATTTGCTTGAAGTGTGGTTTGTAGAATTCATGGTTAGCCCTGTCGATCAAATACCTCTTTATTGTTCAAGTTATGTTTTCAAGTTCCCAATGTTGAGAATTCAATTTCTCTTTCCAAATCATTGATGTCCATCTCATTCACAAAACCAAAGGATCCTGTGGCCAAGTTAGATTTGCCATCTGATATCCCATATCTGTTGATGAGTTTGTCATAAACCCCTTCTTGACTCGATTGCCCAATAAATCTAACATTTCTCCTTTCTAGCTATCTTTCCTAGACCTTTCTTGTTCTCCTATGTCATTCAACCAAACAAACAAACAAACACTTACACTTAATAAGTAGTCTAAAACCAATACTCAAAGCACACAAGATAAACCTTTGCAAAACAAACATTTGAGAGATCCCTCTCTGAGAATAGGAGGACTAGATCCTGGAACTCTAAATATTGGTTTTGATGTTGCCTTGTCTTTTGACTTGCCAATCTATCAAAACACAACATACCAACACATCCTACATCCCTTTGCTTTCCTTGTTAATGACATAATTTGCCCAAGGTTTTCATGGTTTTTCTTGAAAGAAGACCCCTTAGGAACAATGTCTTTGTTATGAGGCTTTAAGCTTTTACTCCTATATACAAGAGCATCCTGAAACTTCTTGCATAACCTTATGTATTTCAGTTTGCACGTAATGACAAGGTTTTGGAAAATTTAATCATTTTGGGCCTTCTTAGGTTGCCTACATTATATTCCTCTATGTCAATTTCAACATACATCCCTTTAGGATTCACAGCAACATCTGTGAGAGTCAAAAGCTTTTTTGGAGGGACAAGAATTTTTAACGATGAAGAATCTATTAAGGCAAAAACATTAGACTTTTTAGATCCAAATTCCGAAAGATTTTTGTTATGTGAGGGTATTTTAGTACTTTGGGATTTACAAAAGGGAATAGTTTTGTTTCTGATATTTTTCCTCCCTTTGAGCAACCTAATTCATATTCTAAACTTACTTTTGGTTTTGAGATTTCATTTTCAGTTTGTAGCAGGTCAAGTTTAGCTTTGTCATTATGTGTTTGTTCGGGGCTGCTATAGTTTTGATTGTTGAGTTCTTCATCTAGAGACTGGTTTGACTGTTGTAGTGTGTCTAGATTTATCTTAACTTCACTTACCTGCTCATTAATGTCTTCTTCATTACATAAGATGAAAGAATCAAGTTATGAAAGAATGTAATAAAGAGGAGAATTGTCTGGCCTTTCCTGACTGCTAACCATATATTTCATGTGTGACTCTCAATATAATCTCGTTGTTTGATTAAAAATAGGGATGGTAGCATAGGACATATCTAGTTGAAGGTTCCCCTGAAGCTTGGCTCCCTAAGATCTGGATAAAATCATGCCATACTTAGGAGGAATATCTGCCACTACTATGTCCATGACTAGGTTCTTAGTAGGCACTTGTGCTAGGTTGACACAAAGATCCTTGATCAGGCCCAAATATTTGACCCTACTCGAATCGAAGGAGTATAGGTCTTTGTAAGGTTTAGTTATTTCTAGGCTTGATCTCTCCATCACAACTTTGGGCATGAGATTGTGAGAGTGTTGCACTTAAAACTGTCACCTTGACATTCTACTGACTGTATGAGCTCATTAACACTCATACATGCCTCCTCTGCAAGTCTTACAACCTTTACTCCTCATGTCAAGCCTTAAAACAGGAGAAAAAACCCTAAAAACCTCTAAAACTCTGGGTACGCAGGTAACATGAAGCCTACCTGCATTCCTGGCTTGGGTACGCAGGTAATAAACTACTTACCTGCGTTCCAGAACACAGTTTTCCCTTGTAATGCCCGCGTACCCTTCTCAAAGTAAAAAAAGCAAGAAACAAAAGATAAAAAGCTGGTTTGAGGTCAATTCTAGAAGCTTCTAGATGAGAATTTTTGGGGATGAGTATGCTTTGGTAAGGTGCATGTATCCCTCACCTTAAGGAACTAATCCCTTGATGTGAGGAGCCTATCCCTTTGAAGGAGGATTCTATCCCTTCAAAGGTGGAACCCTAACCTCCTCATCTGCTCTATAAAAGGGGGCATTGGGTAGCCTCAAGGGGAGTTCAAGCTTTGTGTGTGATTGAGTTGAAGTGCTGTTGAGATTTAGACTTCTTTCTGCTGAGATTTTGAGAGGAAAGATCACATACCTTTTTATGCTCTTGGAGGAAGAGTGAAAGACTTATCAAAGTAGAGGAGACTTCTGCTTCGGACCCCGGGAAGGCCTGCTCAACATCAAGGCTAAGGTTGTAAGGTTCTTCTGTTATTTTAAGATTAATACAATCAAGTTTTGTTTTTCTCAATAAATTATTGTTCGATTGTTTATTTCAATAAGCTGTCGTTTGATCATTTATTTCATAGATTCCTTGATCACTATGATAGGTATGTTTTATAATTATTTGTTATACAGGTGCTATTTAATATTTTATTGTTTGTGATTGTAGGTCAACAAAAGACGACACTTTCTTGCGACAAAAGAACTCTTGTTGCGACGGAATAATTATTGTTGCGACAGAAGGATTATTGATGCGACGGAAGCACTACGACCGCAAATAAGCATTTGGATCTAAGGTAGGATCGACACCTTTATATCATTTATTTGTAAAATGAATATATTTAGAGAAAGAAAAACTTAGTTGTTCGTTTGTTGCTAGATTTTCTTCTGACACTAGGGAGATCGATCTTGTCCGCAAGATCGATTTATCCGGACAACAAATTGGCGACTCCACCAGGGAAAGATTCTTGTTTTGATTTGAGAAAATGCTTTTTTTTTTTTTTTTTTTCTCTGATTTTTGATTGATTTGTACGGGCTTGGGTAACTTAGATTTACTTTGCTTTCAAAGTTTTGAAGTATTTTTTGTTTTTCTTGAACTTTTCTAGGGACCGCACATTGTTGCAGACCCTGTTAAAAGTCTTGAAAAACTTAGATTTCTTTTTTCAGTTTAGTTTAGATTTGATTTAGGATTCTTAGTATCTACCCAAATATGTATGTTTTCTGTCGAAAATCTCTTGTTTATGAGTTTCTTTCAGTAATTTTTCATTTCATCAATCTCCATTAATTGGGTGTTTTGAGTCTCTTTTTGAGAAATTCTTAATTTGATTTCCTTTGGTCATTACTTGAAGGTTTGTCTCAGTATTTTCACAAATTTCCATCTTTTTGCAAAAAAAATTCCCCCTCATTCTTCAAGGGGGGCTAAATTGTGTATGAGTGTTAATCGCCTTTGAGTGCTTTTTGATCTTTGGAACTCTCACCCGATTTTCTTGACTTGCACTTGATTGGTTCTTATATTAAATTAGAATCATCTTGTGTTTGAGAATTCTCTTGCATAGATCACATTTGCATAATTAGAATTCTCATTTTTAGAACATGAATGAAAAATGTGCATAGATTACATTTGCATACTTTTCAAGTAAATTGTGCATAGATTACAACTGCATAGTTTACATTCTGAAAAATCAATCGTAGATTTAGATCAATTTTATTTTATTTGAATTTAGATGTTTTTATGCTTGTTTTAAAAACACAAAAATATAAAAATTGTTCTGGAATTGATTTGCATTAGTTTTTCTTGATGAAATTAGTGCATTAGAGAATTTGTTATATTTTCTCTTAGTCATCAATTTTTTGCACTGTTGGAAGTGAATGGAAACTCTCTCCTTACTTTAGCTAGGATTCATCGAATTGAAAAGATTACATTATCATATTCGATTGCATTCAATTTTGGGTCGGGTCATAACACCATTGGTTTCATATCCATTTACCATTTTGAGTAATAACAGCATAAATAACACAACGCTTAATTAAAATTCATCTAGTAATTTTTACATTTTTAGGGCTCTTTCCACCAATATAGCTTAGGATTAGTGCTTTGGAATAGGTTGTAGTTAACTTTCCAAAGCAACTAAAACAAACAAGTAGATAAATCTTGCGGTAGGAAATAAATCCAACTGTAATTGGTACATTCTGGGACGCTTCTCTTAAAGAAGTCAATCACGAGATCATGTCCAAACCTTTGATACAATAAATTCTGTTTCATTGGGAAAGATAGAAGATCTGCATGCATTACAAACAGTAAACCTCGGATTAACCATTGTCGAGGAGCCTGGGGTCACTTGTCGGTAAACCTCAGATTGACCATGTCGAGGAACCTTCAAGGGGATTGAGCTTTGTTACTCTGCCCTTGCGCGTGGAATCGGATCGTATACTGTTCCCCCAGTTGTATTTGTTACTGTTGGTAACCTTAGTGTCCATAAGCTTAAGATGATTTCCTAAGGTGACAGTGAAGGAAAGATCTCACTGTACCTAGAGCAGACGTCGACTAGAATCACTTGGACTCTCTGGGGGGGTTCTCTTCACTCGAGATGGTTTTGTGAAGAAACTTGTGCCAGTCTGTTTCATTAAGTAGGTTGTCGGGGTAAATGTTCCAACCGCCCATTCTGTATTAAATTTGTACTATGTTGGATTTCATCACCAACTTGTGTTTTTAGTACGGGAAGTTACTGTTTGTGTGTGGTTTGACTCCTAGATTTTATAGCGCGTATTAATTTGTTTGTTTTTAATTTTAGAGACCATAGGTGTGAATTGTGAATTTTAATTGTTAGGTGTGAATTGTGAATTGTTAATTTTAGTTTTAAATTGTTAATAAAATTCACTGAAGTTGAATATAATGGCAACTGTTCCGAAATTTACCAACCAAGGAACCCCTCTTAATGAGAATCCTAGTACTTTTCCTTGCTTTGGAAATGTTGGTCCTCCTTATATGGCTAAATTTTCATTGCTTTTATTTACAATAGGTTTACCAATATGGTTATTTTCAACTTTGTTGGCCTCGAATACTCCAATTGTTCCACCTCAACCGGATGCTTCACCTCAACAAAGTTCACCATCTCAACATCACCAACCTTCTATTGAACCTTTACCTTCTTCGCCTAATATTTCTTCCTCCATTTCTTCCTTTTCGCTTGGTAAAAGCCTTGTCGCTAGTAACCAGGTGACTAAGAAGAAGAAGAAAGGGAAGAAGAAGAAGAAGAAGAAGCAAGATAAGAAAGAAGTCAACCAACCAACCATGGCTGTAAGTGTTAGTTGTGTTGAGGAAACCTCCAACATGCATCGTAAACCCAAATACCCTTGCAGGGTTTGTAAGGGTGACCACTTCCTTATCAATTGTCCCGGTATTCCAAAGGTCTTGGAAGTATAATTAGAAAAATCTCATCAACTTTCCGTTGATCCATCAACCAGTGATAGTCAAGTTCCTGGGAAAAAGGGTAAAGTTAGGTTTCCTTGTAAGTTATGCAAAGGGAGTCATCAAACTCACATTTGCCCTCACATGGATGAAGCCTCAAAATTTTTGGAAAACCTTACTGTTCCACAGCAAGAATTTCCAACTAGTTACTGTAAACTTTCTCCCAACCTACCGTCAATTGACGGAGTGATTGATCTAATTTCAAGTATAGTCGATCCCACTCTTCCATTGAAGAGTGAAAAACTCAGGTTGATGATCCATTAGTTGATCAAGTGGTCGATTCGATTTCACATTCGGTCGATCCCATTCTCCCTGTAGAGAGTGAACTTCATACCGCTCAGGTTCTTCTTGTTACATCAGATTCTTCTACGCTAGGGGGCATTTCACCTGTTTCTACAGAACCCCCTCCAAGTACGAAGGTCTTTTCCTTTGATTGGAATAGACTAATAGAACCTCGTCTTCCTTCCTCCATCCCTTTCCAAATCATTGTGAAGTTTGGTGGTAGGGACATACACCGCACATAGGTAGATGAAGGTGCTTCTGTTAGTATTTTATGCTCAATTGTTTGGAAAGCTTTGGGTTCCCCTCAGCTTGTGCCTATTACGCAGAATCTGAAAGCTTTTAACATAACCATTAGTGAACCTTTAGGGATCCTTCCTAAGTTTTCTATTAATTTGGAAGGTAAAACTGTCTGTATTGATCTTATGGTAGTTCGAGGCCCCTTGGATTTAAATTTACTCCTTGGGCGAGACTATGTCTATGCAATGAAAGCTGTAGTATCGACACTCTTTCCCATGATGTCTTTCCCTCACAATGGAAATATTGTGACTGTAGACCAGCTTTCATTCCCTAGTCTTGATTCGACTACCAATAATCCAACATCCCTGAATGTTCATCATACGCAAGTGGTATCTACCCCGCCACGGGTTGATTATGTGGCAACTAGTCCTATGTTTTCAGTTATCGATGTAAGTGAGCCTCTCACTATTTGCTTGTCTTCCTTTGACTTAGATCCAGTAATTGACATGGAAAACTCTATGGGATTATTTGAACGCGATGTTCTTATCCCTTTGAGTCCCTTGACATGTGTTCTTTCTTGATAATTGTTCTTCCATCTGATGAAGACCTCTTGGAAGCCATGATCGAGGTGTGTCCATTGACATGTCTTTCTTCCAGTTGGAAGCCATGATCATGTAGCCGAGGATAGTTCCTTTTACTGTGTCAACCTCGTTAAAAAATGAATCAATGAGTCCGAGGATAGTTCCTTTTACTGTGTCAACCTCATTAAAAAATGAATCAGTGAGTACGAGGATAGTTCCTTTTACTGTGTCAACCTCGTTAAAAAATGAATCAGTGAGTCCAAGGATAGTTCCTTTTACTGTATCAACCTCATTAAAAAATGAATCAGTGGCCCGTGAGGAGAGTTCCTTTTACTGTGTCAACCTCGTTAAAAAATGAATCAGTGAGTGTGAGGATAGTTCCTTTTACTGTGTCAACCTCATTAAAAAATGAATCAGTTAGTTGAGAGCATAGTTCCTTTTCTTGTGTCGAGCTCGTTAAAAAAATGAAACAAGCTTCCAAGAGGAAAGTTCTTTTCCTGTGTCAACCTCGTTAAAAAATGAATCAGGTATGAGGACAGTTATTTTCCTGTGTCAACCTCATTAAAAAATGAATTAGTAGGTAGATTGTAGAGAGTAGATTAATAGATTAGAAATAAGTAGTTCTGAGGATATTTTCTGTTACTGAGTCAACCTCGTTAAAAAATGAATCAGGTATGAGGACATTTCTTTTCCTGTGTCAACCTCGTTAAAAAATGAATCAGTTGGTCTGAGGATAGTTCCTGTTACTGAGTCAACCTCGTTAAAAAATGAATCAGGTATGAGGACAGTTCTTTTCCTGTGTCAACCTCGTCATAAAATGAATCAGTTGGTCAGAGGATAGTTCCTGTTACTGAGTCAACCTCGTTAAAACATGAATCAGGTATGACGACAGTTCTTTTCCTGTGTCAACCTCATTAAAAAAATGAATCAGTAGGTTATATAGGTAGATTGTAGAGAGTAGATACGAGGATAGTTCCTTTTACTGTGTCAACCCTGTTAAAAAGTGAAACATGTTGCCATGAGCATAGTTATTTTGTTGTGTCAAGCTCGTTAAAAAATGAAACAAATCCTCCCCTAATTGAGTCGAGTATTTGACTAGATCTCGTAAATGTTAAGTCATATATTTAGGTTAATTATTTCAGTTTTTTGCATAATTTTCTTACAGTTTTAGGTCGGGTCTTTCATATCATCTCGTAAATGAACCTTCATTCCATCCAGCTATTAATTACCAGCAGTGTACTTAGTTGAATGAAATGAAGCTGGGGGGGCATGCGCTCTAGAAATTACGCTTAGGGGGCATCAAGCACAATTTTATCTCTGTTTCAAGCTTGTGTAAAAATGAAACCACTCTGAAGCATAGTTTTTCTCTGTTTCAAGCTTTTGTAAAAATGAAACCTATCTTGAGTCAATTTTGGTTATTATTTTCAAGACTCATTAAACTCATGAAAATCCCGAGATTATTTTGCTATCTTGCATTCTCGTAAAACACATGAAAATGCTAAGCTCTTTCCGTCTTTTCCTGCTCGTAAATTAAATTGAAAGTCAGCCATAGGAGTATATTTTTATCCCTTTTTCAAACTCGTTAAAACTTACGAAAAAGTGAAAACCATGAGTACATTTTTATCCCTTTTTCGAAATCGTTAAAACTTATGAAAAAGTGAAATTTTGAGTTCTCTTTTAAGCCCTTTTCAGACTCTCTAAACATGAAAAGATTGCCGAGTACTTGACTATTCGAACTCGTTAAAGGAAATGAACAGTCGTCCCTTCAGTATAAGTTTACCCCTTTTACGGACTGAAATGGACTATTTACGAAAAAGGTATACGTTGACTAATTACGGTCAATAGAGTTCTCTCCCACATTATTTTATTCTTTTTCGGGCTCGAGAGACTAAATTTACAAAAAAGTACACCTATGGAGTTTTCTTAAGTTTTTTCTTCTGACTCCCTAAAATTGAAAAACACCGAGTTTCTCCTATACTAGACTCGTTAAAACTTAACAGTAAAGGACTTGTTCAATTTTAAATAGGAATGAACCACTCCTTCTTAGGGTTCGAATCTTAAACTAAGTTGGACTCATCCGAAGGATGAGCTTATAAACAAGCAAATGTTATCCTCCTCAAGCTTGTAAAAAATAAAGAGGTACTTGCTAGAAATGGTGGGGGAAAAGAGAGAAAAATGGACTTGTTTGTTGTATTTTGATTTTTCGAAAATCCAGTTAACCACTCTTGAACACGACACTTTTGTTCACCTGGGTTGGGAAAATCCTTTACCTAACAGTTAATCAAACCATATTGAAATTCTTCAGCCGGTTTCTGGGTATTAGCTTTGGGTCAATTGTCACCAAGCCATCTGCAATGTCGTTATGTGTTCAAGAGGACAGATCAAACAAACCATTCATTTGCGAAATATTTGTCTTCCATTTTGACCATCCCCGAGTCAGTCTTTGCCAATATATTTCTTCAAAACTTGATCTATGATTTCGTGTTGTGGGCTTGCCTACAACGGGTCGCTTTCTATCGACAACAGCTCATTATCTAGGAAGTGATCTAGAAATTGTCAGTACCTTGAAATATGCATGCCTCAATGGCCGGTTTCTCGCCTTCGACGACAGGTTGCATCATTGACCTTCGATCGAATGATTCCATGACATGTTTGACTTTAGCTCATTCATTCACATTTCATGGATTGTACTGAGTAATTTGATATCCATTGACATTACTGGTGGTCACTCTCACAGTTGTTAATAGTTTACATTATTGACTGGTAATAAAGTGGTTTCTACCATGTTTGACTTCGACACATTTATTCACATGGATAGAATCGTACTGGTTCGAGAAATGGAAATCAAGACCTTGGATCTAGTTTCTACCATCCAGGCTGCGAGGAATTTTGTTATTCATTTATACAATGGACTATTCATAAACAGATGGCTACGTCCATACTGTGTCTACACACGTCTATATTGTTGATGTATTGAAAATCATTCCTGTATCAGAACAGTTTAAATCAGTTTTCTAGTTAGTTTGATCTGAGTATGGGAATGCCTACCTCAGCGATGCTATGTTCACATATATATATTTTTCATTGAATGTTTTTACAGGTTTCGACTGGGGTGTCCACAGGATGATCCTTGAAATTATAAATTACTTCACTCTTCATATATGACAGACTTCATTTTCAACTATTCCAGACTTCTCACTTTAGGGGGAAATCTGTTGCACTAAAAACTATCACCTTGACATTCTGCTAACTGTATGAGCTCATTAACACTCATACATGCCTCCTCTGCAAGTCTTACAACCTTTACTCCTCATGTCAAGCCTTAAAACAGGAGAAAAAACCCTAAAAACATATGAAACTCTGGGTACGTAGGTAACATGAAGCCTGCCTGCGTTCCTGGTTTGGGTACGTAGGTAAGACACTGCTTACCTGCATTCCAGAATGTAGTTTTCCCTTGTAATGCCTGTGTACCATTCTCAAAGTCAAAAAAGTGAGAAACAAAAGATAAAAAGCTGATTTTAGGTCAATTCTAGAAGCTTCTAGATGAGAATTTTTGGGGATGAGTACGCTTTGGTAAGGTGCATGTATCCCTCACCTTAAGGAACCAATCCCTTGATGTGAGGAGCCTATCCCTTTGAAGGAGGATTCTATCCCTTCAAAGGTGGAACCATAACCTCCTCATCTGCTCTATAAAAGGAGGAATTGGGTAGCCTCAAGGGGATTTCAAGCTTTGTGTGTGATTGAGTTGAAGTGTTGTTGAGGTTTAGACTTCTTTCTGCTGAGCTTTTGAGAGGAAAGATCACATACCTCTTTATGCTCTTGGAGGAAGAGTGCAAGACTTATCAAAGTAGAGGAGACTTATGCTTCGGACCCTGGGAAGGCCTGCTCAACATCAAGGCTAAGGTTGTAAGGTTCTTCTGTTATTTTAAGATTAATACAATCAAGTTTTGTTTTTCTCAATAAATTGTTGTTCGATTCTTTATTTCAATAAGTTTTCGTTTGATCGTTTATTTCATAGATTCCTTGATCACTATGATAGGTATGTTTTATAATTATTTGTTATACAGGTGCTATTTAATATTTTCTTGTTTGTGATTGCAGGTCAACAAAAGACGACACTTTCTTGCGAAAAAATAACTCTTGTTGCGACGGAAGAATTATTGTTGCGACGAAAGAACTCTTGTTGCGACGGAAGGATTATCGATGCGACGGAAGCACTACGACCGCAAATAAGCATTTGGATCTAAGGTAGGATTGACACCTTTATAACATTTATTTCTAAAATGAATATATTTAGAGAAAGGCAAACTTAGTTGTTCATTTGTTGCTAGATTGTATTCTGACACTAAGGAGATCGATCTTGTCTGCAAGATCGATTTATCTGGCCAACAGAGAGGCACCGGAATCCAGCGTGGCATTATGTAAGATTTTGTCATGTATGTTTAGGCTGCTATAGAAAGGGGGAATGGCTCCTTCTTGATACTTTCCTTCTATTTTGGGTCCAACCAATAACTCAGGTGTGTCATCAGCCAAGTGTAAAATGTCAACATCATTTCCTATGTTTAGTACCTTCAAAATCTGAGACCTATACACCTGTTGAGTAACCAGTTCAGTGAGAGGCATAGTTATCTTGATTTTGGAAATCTCTCCCTCAAAGATGAAAGGTACTTGTGTTTTGGACATATTCACATCAGCTTTATCAGCCATGAACCTTTCTACATTTTTAATTTGCTGATTCTGATTTGGAGCTTTAGACAAAATGGTTTTCTCAAGGTCACTAGTGGAGGTACTAGGACAGCTAGGGTCACTATTTGGCTCGCTGATTTTTCCTTTGTTTGGTTCAGCTTTCTTAGTCAAAGTATTGGCATTTTCTGTTGTTTTCTTAGGGGTGCTTTCAGGTACTTTCATGAAATCAGTGTCTATTTGTTTTTTATTGAAAGAATCTAGGTACTTTTTTCTCCTAAGGTCATATTGCTTATGGACTTCCATGATGGCATTTTCAAATCCCAAGCGGTACTCTTCATAATCCTCATAGTTTGTGTCAGTTTGATCTGAGGGAAAGAAATCTTGTTCTTCTTCGGTGAGAAAAACATCATCGTCATTATCATACCTATTAGGTTTATATGGCTTTCTTCAGGTTCTATAACTTCTCCTTCTTCTTCATCTACATAGTTTTGTTGAAAGGGAGGTCTGATTTGTTGATCACTTTCCCTTTGTTTGATTTGATGAATGTCTGTTCTGAAGTTTTGAGCTCTATTTCTATTTTTGGGATTAGCTTGGTTTTCCCTAGGAGGTGTTCTTTCATTCAAGTTTATCCTTTCTATCATTCTCTCCATGGTTCTCATTAGGCTGTCTATTTTAGAGTCAGATGAGGAGGTTGATGGCATAATTTCATCTTTGTAGGTTACTCTCTTTTCTGATCTCAACCTAGCTCTCTTTTCAATCAAGTTGACCTCTGCACTAATAGCTTCCCTTTGCATTTCTTCTAATGTTTTATGGTCTCTTTCTCTCAATTGGAATGTCTTGTCTGGGTCAAACCCTTCAGGAAATTTCACTAGTGCTAGGCCTTGGGGGGGTTTCATGTGAGGTGGGAGGGCATTGTAGATACTGTTTAACCTGGTGCAATAATCTTGTACACTTTCCCCTACATTCCTATTAATATTGTTATATTCAGAAAGGATTTGGAGGGGATTTTTCTTGATTTCCCACTTGTTTATGAAAGTTTGGTAAAGGGAAGGGAGATCATGTATTGTGTTAGGAGTTAATGCTTTGAACCATTTTTGGCCTCTCCTCCTAAGCTTTGTGAAAATATCCTCATTTTAATGGTTTCTTCTTCTATTTCCATGTAATCAAAGGCATCATTTATCCTATCTACATGTTGTTGGGCAGTGATGGATTCAGATCTTGTAAAATGAGGGATCTTGGACTGATAATCATTTGGAAAAGGCACTAGAGGTTGAGGTAAAACAAAGGGGGCATACCAAGCTGCCATGATGGGAGCTAATGGAGGATTTACAAGAGGAGGGTAAGTGAAAGGAGGTGTAGGATGAAGTGGAGTGGTTTGCATAGTGGTGGTATGGATGGGTGTGCTGGAAGTACTTGGACCAACAAACTGACTTTGAGTAGATTTGGTATGGAAAGAGTTGAAGTGGCGGAGAAGCTGAAAGTCAGGTGGTGTGGAAGGAGAGGCTTCTCTACTAGAACTCTGGTGCAAATCTATGGGTTCAAGGTCAGTCTGGTCAATATCAGTTTGAGACTTGGTTCTGAAGAGGTTCTTTGTATGGTGCAAGTCAAACTGAGGATCTTTCAAAGCTGTAATATGTTAAGGTACAAAGATTTCTCTAGGAATAGTCCTAACTATGGTTAAGTTTTCAGAACTAGAAGTTTGCCACAAAATTTTTTCTGGGTCATAAACTATGTTAGGAGGTTTTGGGTCTGGATGAGATCTGGAACCGATCCTATGTGAAGCCAAATTTCAAACTTCAAAATTCAGGGAGGCTGAAAGTTTTTAGGATTGTCTTTCGAAGGCTGACCTCTCTTAATGCTTGGTAAACTCTCACAATATATAACTGGGTTCATAAGCTTCTCAGGGTTGGTGTGACACAACTCCAGGAAGTCAAATGAGTGCTAGTGAAGTAATAGGCCTACTGGAGGCTAGTGGAGTCACCGGGTGGATATTTTTGTTGTTTTTAATGATGTATGTTTATGGTCCACTAGTAATAATTTATAAGAAACCAATATAAGGATATTTTGGGGTTTTCTAAGTTCCTATATGTATCCCTAAGGTTTGTAAGAGTGTCCTATAGCTGAATCATCATTTTGATAAGATGTTGAAACAAACAGAGCTTACTCTTTGGCTGATAGCTTGAGTTCTCTATGATTTGATAAGGGTATCTGAAGTCCTAAGGGGTACTTATATTGTCACTGACTCATAGTTTCCATCATGATAACCATTATGTTAGTGATAGTGATGAGGTGGTTACAAATCACATGGTATAGTTTGACAAGGGCTTCAGAATTTCTAAGGAGGTATAAGTTCTTATTTACTTAGAAGGTCCCACCGTGATTGCCAGAATGTTAGGGTCCCATGATTTGGAAGATTAGTATATCAAATGACAGGGTAACATGAAACCAGTCTTTGGAGTCCTAGGACCTAGCCTTGCTAGACTCAGAGAGGGCTCTCTCTATTGGGTGCAAAGGATGTGTTTTTGTTTGCTTTAGGGTTTTGATTTTAGGCTAATTGTTAAGTGTGTAGGGTTTGTTGATTATTTTGGTTGGGTAAGATGAACAGGTAGAATAGGTGGAGTGAGAAGTCTTTAAATCATTGGGCTATGGAGTCAATAAAAGTCATGGATGTCCCAATAAAGAATCAGAGTGCATTGCAAGGCCAATTTAGCAAGGTTAATGGATCCTTAAGGTTATGAGTGAAGTGAGATGAACATCAAGTTTGTTAATAGGGTAGGGAAAAGGGCAATAAAGAATCCTTTGTCATTTACACATTAACAAGAAGTTCTTAAATATGATAAGAAAAAGATACTAAGCATGAGATAGGGAAAACAATTTACTCATGATAATACTTAAACAAATAAATATCCAAGATAAACATTCCAGTGAAACATAGAAAGTATATGAGCTTATCTAACTTTAGTAAATTCACCTTTAGAATTAGAAAACATATAAGATGACACAATAACTTTCATCAATGAAAGAGGGAACTCCTAAACATTTTTTATTAAGCTACAAAGAACTCTGAGGCAAACTAATGGGCTTGGGCGAAGGGCAATATCAGAACAGACCTCTTTGACTTAACCTATCAAGCAGTACTTCAAAGAGAGGTTTCAAGACAGAGTTTAGATAGTTTCAAACAAGCAAGGCTTACCATGAATCATATTTTTAAACTAGCATATTAATCCATAGATGAAACAAAACAAGCATAAGGAGGCTTGAAGAGCAGCTAATAATTCTTCAAACACACCCAGCAGAGGAAAACATTAAGGCCATAACAAACAGGAGGACTAAGGTGCTTCAAGGAGCATTTCTCAACCTATACTTTTCTATTTTATAGAAAAAAAAAGGATGAAACATAATGACAACAAGAAAACATGAAAAATTTAAGAGTACATCACCATTAATCAAGCTAAGGAATTCTGCAAACAAGCTTCTCCATCATCAATCCAAACAAGCCATTCATGAACTTCACAACACCAATTTCTTCTCCAAGCTCATGAAAACCATGTATTGCTCTCAAAGCTCATCAAATGCCAACATTTACAATGAACCCTCATGCTCTATTTATCTTAGCAAGAGAGTGAAAAAACCCTAAATAAGGTAGGAAAAAGTCAAATTCACCCATAAATGTCATTTATGGCCAAGAGACCATGCAAGGCCCAAGGCACATAATATCCTAAGAAATAAATTCCAAAATAACTTCTTGCACCTAATTCTAGAGTGTTTTGCCTCAAAAAACTCAAAAATATCATTTTGCAATAAATGTGTGTGTTTTTTTTACTTTTGGTGCAAAACACACTTAGACAGTCCATTTGTGCAGCACCACTTCAGCAGAAAATAGGGTGTTTTGCAACCAAGTTTTGGACCCTTTCCCGATGTCGGATTTGGCTCTGTGATGTCTCGTTGGAAATCCTGATGAGTCAAATTTCCATAAATACTTGTGTTTTCCTAAACTAGCTCCTGTAGTGTAGTCAAAAATTCAAAAATCTCCAGACTGTCATTTGCACAACGCCGGGCCTAAAACAATGGCAGAAAGGTGAAAAAAGGGAGGTTTTCTGACCTTTTGAGGGGTCAAACTTGCTCCAAATCATATGAAATTTGGTGAGCATGACGTGAAGGCTGAGAGAAATCCAAAAATTTCAAGTTCATCTCCTAAAGATGCTCCATGTGTTAGCGTAGCGCCAGTGGCGTTGCGCTAATGAGCCTTAGATTCCCAAAAAACAAAAAGTTTTTCCAAATTTGCTCAAAATTGGTGGAGCTCTTCTTCAAGGAGTTTTGTAGACCTGTTGAGAAGCCTCAGCCAAAAATCCAAGTTTTTCATGGCCCTTTGCCTCCTTTTCCTCCTTTAGGTTTTGGACTTCAAGGAGGCTTCCTTCATTTTGGCACAAATAAGCTTGTGTTTCTTTGCATAATGCTTGGTCATCTTTTTCTGGAGAGCAAGGCCCCTTTTTACCTTCTTGAAGTGCTTGTGCTCATTCTTGTAATACTGAATGACACGTTGTTCCATCTTAAAATCTCTCTCTCATTCCTTAATTTGTGCATCTTTGGTTAGGAGTAGCAATCTGGTGGTCATCTCCTTGTCCTCATTGTCACTGTCTAGGTCAATAAATTGAGGCTATTGAGTAGTTTTATTGCCTCTCTTACTTCTCCTCACCTTTTCCACTTTTTCTTTTCCCTTGTCAAGCCTTTGAATTGATGCAGATGACAAGGTCCCTTGCCTCTTGGAGGCATCAAACACTTGCCTTGGCCCTCTGTGGTATGTGCATGGGAGAGGAGTGATGGTGTTTTTGGAAGTGTTTTTACTTTGGCTGGGACCCTTGCTTTTGTCATAAGCTTCTTTATCTTTACTATGGTCTCCATCGGTCACCTCATGCTCTGTTTGATCACTACTTTCATGACCTTCAGCACCATTATCATCTTCATCTTCCTCACTGACTTCTATAGTTTCACTTTGGTCTGTAAATTGATCATCACGCTCTGCACTTGCCTCACTTTGGCCTTGTTCCTCATTAGTGTCCTCTTCTTCATCATTCCCTGCACTGTTACTTTCATTCTCATTGCCACCAAGAGACTGATTACTGTCATGATTTTCATGACTATCTCTTTTGTTGTCTATTTCCTCACTAACTATCCTAGTAGTGTCATTTCCTTTTTCACTGTCCCCTTCATCAAACTCTATTCCTGCCTCATCATTTTCTTTCATATTATCGTTGTCCTCATCATTTGCTTCCATTGACTCTACCTCATCATAATCTTATTGGTTTCCAAAATTTTCATCAAACTCATCTTTACTGTGATATGCTTGCTCTGTTTCTTCTTCATTTCCTCAAACATCCTCTTCCATGGTGGCAGAGTTTTGTTTACTATCTTTTTGACTATCAACCTCATCATTTTCATCACTATCCCCTTGGTCACCACTTTTTTCATCAGCACCACCCTTTTCTGCACTTGGGGCTGACTCATCTGCATCAATACCATCACTGCCCTCCTCCAAATGCTCACTATTTTTGTCTTCATGACTGTCATGTTCATATCCTTCTTCCTTATCATCATTATCCTCCTGCTCTTCCTCATTAATCTCTGTGTCTACCTCACTGATTTCTTCATCTCCACTGCCATTTTCTTGTTCTTTATTGCTACTATCACCCTCTTTTCCATCATTACCACTGTCATCCTCTTCATTTGATGCATCAATAGAAGGGGAAGGAGGGGGATTTTCTTGGGGTGAGGGTAGTTGTGCAGATGAAAAGGGAAATTTTTTTTGAGAAGGAGGCTGGGGGTTTGTGAAGACTTCATGTGCTATGAAAACCTCCCAAGGGATACCTTGCTGCTCAAACTGATGTAATACCACCATCTTGATAAAGGAATGGTGGAATAAGCTATGCATTTGTTGTGGGTGATTTCTCCTCCTGACCACAGAAGACATTTTCTCAATGCTCCTATAGAGATAGTAAGGTAAGTTTAGCACCTTAGCCCCTATGAAATGCATGAGGAGTTTGACATGATAGGTATAGAGCCTGGAGTACCTCCCCTCACAGGTGAAGTATTTCATGATAGCCAACATTAAAGAGGCAAATCTGTGCTTGAGGTGTGAGAAAGGGAAAATTGTTTTGCTGCCTCCTCTACACCTTGTTTTTATAAATGGATCTAAATAGTCTTTGTCCAATTTGCCCTTTTTAAACCATTTCTCACCCACTGAAGGGATACCTGTGGCTTCAGAGATGGCACCTGCTAAGATCTCAAAATCCACTCCTGCAAGGTTTGAGTGCTTTTTGTGCAAGTTGAGAATGACGAGCCTTGTAATCTCAGGATGGCTCTTCACGTGTTTCACCTTTTCACAAAATTGAAAGCATCTTGCATTCTGAAAGCATGATAGGATCCTAGGAGAGGAGGTGATGGACACAGTGCTTTGAGGTTCCAACCTATTCACTTTCCGTAACTTATGTTTTGGTCTTAAAGGCTTTGGACCACTTTCACTACCACTGTTGTTTTCAGCCCCTGACATAGTCATATGAGAGGTGGTCTGATAACCTAGGGTTTGGTGAAATAAGGAAAAAAATGACGGAGTCAATCTTTGGTGAATGAGGGGTATGGAGGTTAGGGTTTTTATGGTTTAGTGGCTTTGGAGTTTTAATGAAGCCCTTCTCAACTGTGTTTGCAGACACCTTAACTCACCCACCCTTACATGACATTAAACTACTTGCAAGAAGGCTTTGAACAGAGGCTTCTTTGTGTGCATGACTTAGGGTTTACCCTCCTAGGATTTTAGCTTAAAAACCACTAAAGACCAAAATTATTTTGAAAACTTGCTTGGAGACAAGGAGAGGACACCACTTACCAATATCTTAGACCTTCTGCAAACTTGGAGGTAGCTCAGAAAATGAAAATTCGAGTTAGGGAAAGAGCTTTTTGCCTTGGAAGGCTCTGGTATTTGTGCAACACCCTGCCCGTGTTGTCGGGTCAAGCTTTTCGCGCAACGTCAGCAGGGCCTGCACGACAGTTAGCGGAGCGCCCGAGTGTGCACCTTTTGCCGACCTCCTGGGTGAGTTGGGTGGAGGGTTAGTGCAGTGCCTCGAGTGATTTGTGTAGCGTTCGAGAAGGTGTACAGGGTGAGTCGGGTGAAGTGCTGGGCACGTGCAGAGGTGTCGAGGGACCTGTTTAGTGCAGCGCCCAAATAGTTATGCAGTGTGTCGGGCGGTCGTGCAATTCCTGCCGATCCTGGGCGGGTCGGGCCTGCGTTTGAGCAGTGCCCAGGGTTTGCGTAGTGCCCGACGAAATTTGCGTAGCGCCGTTCACAATTGAATGGGCAGAGTACCGGTTTGGGTAGCGTCGCCCTGTACTTGCACAACGCCGGTGATTTGTGCAGCGCCCAGAAAACTTGAACAAAAATGACCAAAAAACCTCTGTTCTTCTTCCTTAAGCATTTTTTCTCTCTTCCAAGGGCTGAATGAATTTGAAGTGAAACAAAAGCACCTTTATACCCTTTGAGAGAAATAAATAAAAGTTATAAACCCACCTTACTATGTTTTCAACCCCTCTTTGTCATTTGACTGATAACTTTTATGTTTTGCAAGATTTTGAAAGCTTTATCAATGCATTTTTTCATGTCTTGTGATGATGGCTAGATGAGGGGATGTAGATGTCCTTTTCATCCTTTTTACCTTTGAAAATCTAGGTATTGTTCAAAACTATCTTTGGCATGCATTTGAAAAACTGAAAACACTGTCTTTTATCCCTTTTTGCATTTTTTGATTGCTGGTGACCTGAAGAATGTCCCTTTACCTTTATTCTGATTTTTAGGCGGTAACATATCTATTTTGACAAAAAGTTTCAAACAAATCATATTATGCCATGGGTTTCACTTGGCCACTTCTAATTTTGTGCAGGTGCCTACAAAACATTTTCCTTTTGTCTTCTTAGTCTCTTTTGGAGTTTGACATCTCTTTTCTTCAACAGTGAACCTATGCTTAGCATGATTCCCTCCTTGGGAATTTCACCTCATGCTCACCTTTATCTTGACTATTTTTCGAGGCCTTTGATTGTATTTGGAAAGATTAGGACGCTTCTCTCACACTGATACTTTTTTTCAATCTCTCTCTGGTGTAGGTGAAACATAGTTGTTTGTACAAACCCTAGATAATACCTTGGATATCCTTTTAATGCCATCTGCTTGTTTATGAAGGAGGACTTATCATCTTCACTTGACCTGTTTAGTCTATCTTTCCAAACTCCCAGGTGTTAGGGCTGTTAGAGAAAAATAAGTAGTGTTGTCTTCTAAGTTCTCTATAACCCTTCCAAATTCATTTATTATTTCTGCAAATCTTCAATGTGTCCTTGGTTGTGTTGCTTTGCCTTCTTTGCTGGTGTCCTTTGTGATGGTTCTTTGCTTGGCTGCATTGTTTTGTCAATCAATCATAAAACCCTGATTCTCTTTAGACACAGGCCTGTTGCCTTTCTCTTTGTTGTGGAGGCCTTCTTGTGATGACTTCACCCTCCTACCTTACCTCTTTCTAGGTTGATGGCCATCTTGATCATTTTTGCAGAAATGTGAACAAGGGCAGTTGTCCCTTGCAGAATTTGTGCTTTAGGCCAAGAAGGCCTTTCTTGAATGACCTTTGATCAGATTTGGACAAAGTTACTTGTCCTTCTTCTTCTTTGAAAGAAATCTCTTCATACAGGAAAAACATAGTTTTTTAGGACACCAAATCCACCCTATGACCTGTGAAACCCTAGGTGACCTAGTGGAAGGTTCCTTGGACTTGGCTTTTTGACTGAAAACTTAGATTTTGGGATCTTTAGGTGCAAAACATAGTTTTTGATAAACTGATGTATTGAAGATCCAAAATCCAATGTACTTTATTTATCTAAAGAGCCTACAGAAACAGTTTTAAGACCATCAATGCTTGAGGTATTTTGGGATACACAAGAGAGTTGGTTGATTGATGGCCCTAGGTAGCAGTGGAGGGGTTTAGGCAAAACAAAAAAGAGGATTGAGGCCAAAGGTGACACAAAAAAGACAAAATGAATGACATGAGCCCATGATGGGTCTTCTAGGATGGGTGAGGTGAGCTTCACATGATGGGATGATGAAATAGTGAAAATTTTATCCTAAGGATAATGAAGGCAATGAGATTTCTAGAACTCACAATGTTTATGAATTTTGTGTCTAGAAATCTATGATAAGCATTTAGTCATCTACAAAGGCAAAAATTATTGATGACTAACAGTGGCTCCACCTGGGGAGGGCAGCTCCTTTTCAGGAGGTGTCCAGAAATTTAGATCTATGGTTTTATGAAGACCAGTGCCTCATCCATTTGGAAGATTTTTACCTCTTTTTACTTGTTGATTAGGCCCAAACATTTGACCCTACTCAAATCGAAGGAGTACATATCTTTGTAAGGTTTAGTTGTTTCTAGGCCTAACCTCTCCATCACAACTTTGGGCATGAGATTATGAGAGGCACCGGAATCCAGCATGGCATTATGTAAGATTTTGTCATGTAATTTTAGGCTGACATAGAAAGGGGGAATGGCTCCTTCTTGATACTTTCCTTCTATTTTGGGTCCAAACAACAACTCAGGTGTGTCATCAGCCAAGTGTAAAGTGTTAGCATCATTTCCTATGTTTATTACCTTCAAAATTTGAGACCTATACACCTGTTGAGTAACCAGTTCAGTGAGAGGCATAGTTATCTTGATTTTGGCAATCTCTCCCTCCAAGCTGAAAGGTACTTATGTTTTGGACATATTCACCTCAGCTTTATCAGCCATGAACCTTTCTACATTTTTAATTTTCTAATTCTGATTTGGAGCTTTAGACAAAATGGTTTTCTCAGGGTCATTAGTGGAGGTACTAGGACAGCTAGGGTCATTGTTTGGCTCGCTGATTTTTCCTTTGTTTGGTTCAGATTTATTAGTCATAGTGTTGGCATTTTCTGTTGTTTTCTTAGGGGTGCTTTCAGGTACTTTCATGACAACAGTGTCTATTTGGTTTTTCTTGAAAGAATCTAGGTACTTTTTGCTCCTAAGGTCATATTGCTTATGGAATTTTATGATGGCATTTTCAAATCCCAAGCAGTAGTCTTCATAATCCTCATAGTTTGTGTCAGTTTGATCTGAGGAAAAGAAAACTTGTTCTTCTTCGGTGAGAAAAACATCATCTTCATTATCAGAACCTATTAGGTTTATATGGCTTTCTTCAGGTTCTATAACTTCTCCTTCTTCTTCATCTACACAGTTTTGTTGAAAGGGAGGTCTGATTTGTTGATCACTTTCCCTTTGTTTGATTGGAGGAATGTATCTTCTGAAGTTTTGAGCTCTATTTCTATTTTGGGGATTAGCTTGGTTTTCCCTAGGAGGTGTTCTTTCATTCAATTTTATCATTTCTATCATTCTTTCCTTCAAGTTTATCCTTTATAGTTTCATATTTGTAGGTTACTCTCTTTTCTGATCTCAACCTAGCTCTCTTTTCAATCAAGTTGACCTCTGCACTAATAGCTTCCCTTTGCATTTCTTTTAATGTTTTAGGGTCTTTTTCTCTTAATTGGAATTTCATGTCTGGGTCAAAGCCTTCAGGAAATTTCCCTAGTGCTAGGCCTTGTGGGGGTTTCATGTGAGGTGGGAGGGCATTGTAGATACTGTTGAACCTAGTGCAATAATATTGTACACTTTCCCCTACATTCCTCTTAAGATTGTTATATTCAGAAAGGATTTGGAGGGGATTTTTCTTGATTTCCCACTTGTTTATGAAAGTTTGGTAAAGGGAAGGGAGATTGTGTATTGTGTTAGGAGTTAATGCTTTGAACCATTTTTTGGCCTCTCCTCCTAAGATTTGTGCAAAGATCCTCATTTTAATGGTTTCTTCTTCTATTTCCATGTAATCAAAGGCATCATTTATCCTATCTACATGTTTTTGGGCGGTGATGGACTCAGCTCCTGTAAAATGAGGGATCTTGGACTGATAATCATTTGGAAAAGGCACTAGAGGTTGGGGTAAAACAAAGGGGGCATACCAAGCTGCCATGATGGGAGCTAATGGATGATTTACAAGAGGAGGGTTAGTGAAAGGAGGTATAGGATGAAGTGGAGTGGTTTTTACAGTGGTGGTATGGATGGGTGTGGTGGAAGTACTTGGACTAACAAACTGACTTTGAGTAGAAATGGAATGGAAAGAGTTGAAGTGGTGGAGAAGCTAAAATTCAGGTGGTGTGGAAGGAGAGGCTTCTCTACTAGAACTCTGGTGCAAATCTATGGGGTCAAGGTCAGTCTGGTCAATATCAGTTTAAGACCTGGTTCTGAAGAGGTTCTTTGTATGGTGCAAGTCAAACTGGGGATCTTGCAAAGTTGTAAGATGTTCAGGTACAGAGCTTTCTCTAGGAATAGTTGTAACGGTGGTTAAGTTTCCAGATCTAGAAGTCTGCCACAAAATATTTTATGGATCATCAACTATGTTGGGAGGGTTTGGATCCAGATGAGATTTGGAACCGATCTTATGTGAAGCCAGATTTAAAACTTCAAAATTCAGAGAGGCTGAAATTTTTTAGGACTGTCTTCTGAAGGCTGACCTCTCTTAATGCTTGGTAAACTCTCACAGTATATAACTGGTTTCATAGGATTCTTAGGGTTGGTGTGACACAACTCCAGGAAGTCAAATGAGTGTTAGTGAAGTAATAGACCTATTGGAGGCTAGTGGAGTCGTCGGGTGGATATTTTTGTTGTTTTGAGGATGTATGTTTATGTTCCACCCCCAATAACTGACAAGAAACAAATCTAAGGATGTTTTGGGGTTTTCTGAGTTACTATATGTAGCCCTAATGTTTGTAAGAGTGTCCTATAGCTTAATCATCATTTTTCTAAGATGTTGAAAATAAGAGAGCTTACTCTTTGGCTAACAGCTTTAGTTATCTATGATTTGATAAGGGTATCTGAAGTCCTAAGGGGTACTTAGATTGTCACTGACTTAGAGTTTCCATCATGATCACCATTGTGTTAGTGATAGTGATGAGGTGGTTACAAATCACAGGGTATAATTTGACAAGGGCTTCAAAAGTTCTAAGGAGGTATAAGATTCTTATTTACTCAGAAGGTCCCACCGTGATAGCCAGAATGTTAGGGTCCCATGATTTGGTAGATTGGTATACCAAATGACAGGGTAACATGAAACTAGTCTTTGAAGTCCTAGGACCTAGTCTTCTTGGACTCAGAGAGGGATCTCTCTATTGGGTGCAAAGGATGTGTTCTTGTTTGCTTTAGGGTTTTGATTTTAGGCCAGTTGTTAAGTGTGTAGGGTTTGTTGATTGTTTTGGTTGGGTAAGATGAACAGGTAGAATAGGTGGAGTGAGAGGTATTTAAATCATTGGGCTATGTACTCAATAAAAGTCATGGATGTCTCAATAATGAATCAGAGTGCAGTGCAAGGCCAATTTAGCAAGGTTAATGGATCCTTAAGGTTATGAGTGAAGTGGGATGAACATCAAGTTTGTGAATAGGGTAGGGCAAAAGGAAATCAAGAATCCTTTGTCATTTACCCATTAACAAGAAGGTCCTAAATATGATAAGCAAAAGATACTAAGCATGAGATAGGGAAAACCATTTAAGCAATGATAATACTTAAACAAATAAATATCCAAGATAAACATTCCAGTGAAACATAGAAATCATACGAGCTTATCTAACTTTAGTAAATTCACCTTCAGAATTAGAAAACATATAAGATGACACAATAACTTTCATCAATTAAAGGGGGAACTCATAAACATTGTTGATTAAGCTACTAAGAACTCTGAGGCAAACTGATGGGCTTGGGCAAAGGGAAAGATCAGAACAAGACCTCTTTGACTTAACCTAGCAAGTAGTACTTCAAAGAGAGGTTTCAAGGCAGAGTTTAGATAGTTTCAAACAAGCAGGGCTTACCATGAATCATATTCGTAAAATAGCATATTAATCCATAGATGAAACAAAACAAGCATAAGGAGGCTTGAAGAGTAGCTAAGAATTCTTCAAACACACCCAACACAGGAAAAAATTAACGCCATAACAAACATGAGGACTAAGGTGCTTCAAGGGGCATTTATCAACCTATACTTTTCTGTTTTATAGCAACAAAGAAGGATGAAACATAACGACAACAAGAAAAAATGAAAAAATTAAGAGTACATCACCATTAATCAAGCTAAGGAATTCTGCAAAAAATCTTCTCCATCATCAATCCAAACAAGCCATTCATCAACTTCACAACACCAATTTCTTCTCCAAGCTCATGAAAACCATGTATTGCTCTCAAAGCTCATCAAATGCCAACATTTACAATGAAACCCTCATTCTCTATTTATCTTAGCAAGAGAGGGAAAAAACCCTAAATAAGGTAGGAAAATGTCAAATTCACCCATAAATGTCATTTATGGCCAAGAGACCATGCAAGGCCCAAGGCACATAATATCCTAAGAAATAAATGCCAAAATAGCTTCTTGCGCCTAATTCTAGAGTGTTTTGCCTCAAAAAACTAAAAAATATAATTTTGCAATAAATGAGTGTGTTTTGTTGACTTTTGGTCTAAAACACACTTAGACAATCCATTTGCGCAACGCAACTTCAGCAGAAAATAGGGTGTTTTGCAACCAAGTTGTGGACCCTTTCCCGATGTCGGATTTGGCTCCGTGATGGCTCTTTGGAAATCCTGATGAGTCTACTTTCCAGAAATACTTTTGTTTTCCTGATACATCTCCTATAGTCTAGGAAGAAATTCCAAAATCTCCAGACTGTCATTTGCACAGCGCCAGGCCCAAAACAGTGGTAGAAAGGTGAAAAAAGGGAGGTTTTTTGACCTTTTGAGGGGTTAAACTTGCTCCAAATCATCTGAAATTTGGTGAGCATGATGTGCAGGCTGAGAGAAATCCAAAAATGTCAAGTTCATCTCCTGAAGATGCTCCATGTGTCAGCGTAGCACTAGTGGCATTGCGCTAATGAGCCTTAAATTCCCAAAAAACAAAAAGTTTTCCAAATTTGCTCAAAATTGGTGGAGATCTTCTTCAAGGATTTTTGTAGACCTGTTGAGAAGCCTTAGCCAAAACTCCAAGTTTTTCATGGCCCTTTGCCTCCTTTGCCTCCTTTAGGTTTTGGACTTCAAGGAGGGCTTCCTTCAGTTTGGCACAAACAAGCTTGTGTTTCTTTGCATAATGCTTGGTCATCTTTTTCTGGAGAGCAAGGCCCCTTTTTACGTTCCTGAAGTGCTTGTGCTCATTCTTGTAATACTGAATGACACATTATTCCATCTCAAAATATTTCTCTCATTCCTTAATTTGTGCATCTTTGGTTAGGAGTAGCAATCTGGTGGTCATCTCCTTGTCCTTATTGTCACTGTCTAGGTCAATAAATTGAGGCTCTTGAGTAGTTTTCTTGCCTCTCTTAATTCTCCTCACCTTGTCCACTTTTGATTTTCCCTTGTCAAGCCTTGGAATTGATGCAGATGACAAGGTCCCTTACCTCTTGGAGGCAGCAAACACTTGCCTTGGCCCTCTATGGTATGTGCATGTGAGAGGAGTGATGGTGTTTTTGGAAGTGTTTTTACCTTGGCTGGGATCCTTGGTTTTGTCATCAGCTTCTTTATCTTTACTATGGTCTCCATCAGTCACATCATGCTCTGTTTGATCACTGCTTTCCTGACCTTCAGCACCATTATCATCTTCATCTTCCTCACTGCCTTCTATACTGTCACTTTGGTCTTTAAATTGATCATCACCCTCTACACTTGCCTCACTTTGGCCTTGTTCCTCATTACTGTCCTCTTCTTCATCATTCCCTACATTGTTACTTTCATTCTCATTGTCACCAAGAGATGGATTAAGGTCATGACAGTTGCATGATTGTCATGACTATCTCTTTTGTTGTTTATTTCCTCACTAACTGTCCTATCAGTGTCATTTCCTTTTTCACTGTCCCCTTCATCAAACACTGTTCCTGCTCATCATTTTCTTTCATATTATCACTATCCTCATCATATTTTTCCATTGACTCTGCCTCATCATAATCTTCTTGGTTTCCAACATTTTTTGATCAACGGTTGTCATTGATGTCAACCCAAGCAGCACCAGGGGCTTACCCAATATTGCATGGGAATTTTTACCTACCAAATTACTATATTTTGGTTCAAGAATGATTTTTATGGTTTCTAATTATCGAGATGTTTCCGTTGATATATGGCACGCCACGTAATTCTTCATGGTTTGAGAGATATTCATGTTTGAAGTTTGTAACCCTAGTTAGTGGGCTAAAACCCCATGGGGTTGTGGCATGGGTCATTGAAAAGTCACAATTAATATCTTTTAAGCTCCTAAAATCCCTCCCATGTTCACTTGTTGAATCCCCTCTCAACCTAAGCATTTATATAAATTGTGATCCTCATATCCTCTTTATGCAAGGGATTTCGCCATCTGAAACACGTCTTCGTGGTATTTTCGCTCTAATTTTTTTTCTACAAAGGTTCAGAAGCTAAAATTTTTATGAGGCGAAGAAAAAATCCCGGGGAAGCTCTTGTGAAAATATAAAATCAAGGTGTGCAATATTTTTGGAGATATGATCTATGGAAGTCAGTATTTTTGCAGGCTCCTGAAATTCATCTCAAAGAAGTGACCTTGGGAAAATCGTCATAAATACCTCCCTGAGTATCAGATTGGAATTTTGTAAAAAGTGGCAGATAGTACACAAACTGTATTTTTTTATCTATAAATTTCAAAGCCAAATGAAGAAACAGTTACACGTGGCATGACATACAAGTTCGCTCTACTGAAACAATCCATAATTAGGGCATTGTGAGAGATTGGGTATAACTCTCCCTTGAAGAATCCAAATTGGGTTTGACCTGTGAAATTGGAAAGAAGACTCATAAGAATACTACATAACCAAAAATCACATATTGGGGATCTGAAATAGCAGAGATACACCAGTTTCAATATCGTTCTGCTAGAAGGCAAGAAAAAGCTAGATCATGTGTTGTCAAGGGATGCAAATGACTACACTTTCTAGGGCAGCAAAGCAAAGCAAGGTGCAACAAAGGGTAGCATGACAAGAGTAGAAACCAAGGTGCATAACAGCAGTAATAAGTTCATCACATGAAGTCTTCAAGTGGGCAGCACTGCATACAGTCACTGTAAAGGTATCATTGTACTAAGTCATTGTAAATACATTATTGTAAAACTTGTACTAGTGTCTATCTTCCAAGAGTTGAAGAGGTAGTGTTGAGAGGTCTAGGATTATCATTAGGTGGTTGTGTCATAGTTGGGGTTATGGTCTAGTGTGTCTTCTTCTTCTACATCATTCTATATCATTGTAAAGTGGGCCATTTTCCCTAGTACGGGAGTCCATTCTTCTTTTATTCTTCTATAGGGTGGTAAGGTGGTGGTAGGGTGAGTTGTAGCTCATTGGGTGTTGGGGCATCCATTCAGTTGACTACTGAAGAATCTTGGGTGTTGGAGTGTCCATCCAGTAGGAGCTGGAGAAGAATGATTTTCTAGATTCTAGGAATTTGGACCTTCATTTTCAATTGGAGTTGAATATTAAAGAATTATTAGAAAAGCATTAGGTGGTTTTTGTCTCGGAGTGGGTTTCCACCTAAAAAACTATGTGCATTTGTGTTCCTTTTATTTAATACTATCATTGTACATACACTGATAATAATTGAAGATTAACTAATGCTCTAATTGAAAGGAATATTGATTCACCCCCCCTCTCAGTATTTCCAACAATTGGTATCAGAGCTTGGTTCCTTCAATAGCAGTTTAACAGCTGGAAGGAGGTCATGGAGCATACCAAGAATGGTGTACCTCTGTTCAATAAAAATAATTATGGACTCTGGAAAGGAGGAATGGAGGTCTATATCTTGGGGCAAGGTTGCAAAGTATGGGACACTGTTCAAAATGGATTTACATCAACCGCTGATGAACAAGGGAAGAATTATTTGGTAAATGATGTTGTTAGCTCCCCGTAATTTCAGCAGATTGGTGAGACCAAAAATGCGGATAGAACACTTGAACCACTTTTGAATTCTAGGATCTAGCCCTCCTGAATCCATAGAGGGATCTATCTAATAAGTGCAAAGATTGATTTATCTTTAAGGCTTTTAGGTATGATATTAGGCTAGTTATTAAGAGTGAGGGTTTTTATTTGTTTTGGATGGTTGAGCATGATTTTAGTTGAGTACAAAGTCCTAAAATGGAAAGAGTTTCAAAGGTGTGAAGTTGCAAGTAATCAAAACAAACTTTGGCTGATAGGATAGATATGACGCTGGTTTTTAGTCCACTAGGCTATGGAGTCATAAAAGGGTTTAATTGCGCAACAATTTCAAGAGTGGTCCAAGGGTCAAGTCATCTATATCACAAGATATTTTGAGATAAAATATGGAATGGAACAATAAAAGTGTTGAAGGGGTGGAAACAGACAATAATTTCAACTAGGATTTATCAGTCTGTCCAAACAAGAAAATCCTTTTAAGTAACTATTTAAAACTGACCAAAGGACAGGGCTAACCATAGAATTCTTTGGAAAAGTTCGTATTAAAGCTAACTCAATAGACAAACAATCCAGTAATCCTCATAATTACTTTCAGAAGGGATGAAAAATAGATAAGACAAACAAAGTGCAGCCTAAGATTAGATAAGATACTTTTAAATCTAAATTGCTTTCAGCATACTCTTAGGGAAACTTTCAGAACTACCTTTAGAGAAAGAAGCTAGAAAACAGGGCACACCATCATTTTTCTAGTCTAACTTTACTTAGCAGATAATGAAAATAACATTCAAGAACAACATTTAAAGTAAACAGTAGGACGAGGGAACGCCAACATTCCTAACTGCTCGAACTGTATTGAATCATTCTTAAATACACAATTTGGAGGAAAACATTGAGATAAAGCTTATCAATCAGAGAAGGGTAATGTAAATAGTAAATCCTAACTCTATGCTTGCTATTCTTTATCAGAGAATAAATGGACAAAATGGTATACATGAAAGGAAAGCAATAACACAGAAAGAAGCACTTCACCAGTGATATAGACCAGGATCCCAAGAATTAGCTTGTATATTGATGTCAAACCAGTTACATTCTCCAAGTCTAATGTTTCAGTTCAGCAATCATCTTCTCTTCTCAACCTAACTTATTTGATCACAAACAGAGCTTCAAGAGCCTTTGAACACTATTTACATGTAGAAAATTTCAAGCACAAGTATATTTCAAAGTTCTGCAACCAACATTGTCTCATCTTCTACAGAAGTATTTATAGAATAAATGAGGAGTTGGGATGGGATAAAAGATCTTCTAGTTTCAATTAATACAGATTAATGCTTCTCGGCCTTTGAGGGGCTCAATGGAGAAGATTTCAGATATTTTCTATGTATTAATTGGTTTACATTAAGTATTAAGCTCGCTGGGGAGATTTTGTTGACTTTTAAGGCTCTGTGTTATCTTTGTAATAACTCTGCTGATATTTTACAATAAGTTCTTTGATTGAATTAACTGTTTGGCTGTAATGAGGCAAATATCCTCTGTTCTGGTCATAACTCGGCCTCTTTGAATGCTTTGAGGCTACAGGTGGCATTTGGTAGCTGAGAGGATTCAATTAGCCTCTAATGTGGCAGTGGAGGCTTTCTCGGACTGGTAGATATTTTTGTTTTTCTTAAAACACTGTTAATTTGCTTTAACTCTGTGTGTTAGGCTTAATTCGGCCTAATTTCCTGTCTTTTGTTCTTTAAATTGTTTTCAATTGAGTGGATTAGGCTTTTAATTGTCCATTTTAGCCGTAATCCCTCAAAACTGTGTAATCAATCTTTAATTCTTCATCTCTGCTGTGGTGGGATCCTTTCACACTGATACTCTTTGTATGATTTAACTTTGTTGTGTCTTGTTTATGTGCAGGTGCGCAGAGGGTTTATAACGGTATTAGAGCTCATGAGGCACCGATAGACTTTGATGGGAACCTTGCAAAAGGATTTCTTTGATGAATAAATGCTTGGAGAGTTGTCACCCTCGGCTTTCAATTTTCTTTTAAAATATTTGAAAAACCTTTTAAAACCTGCACAAACCAAGAAAAGTTAATAAAATCCTACCTATTTGGGTCAACTGCTTTGGAGACTTAGGTTTAGAGCGTGGTCGTAGGATGAAAGCATCCAACGGCGGAGATTGCGCGTTGAGGTTCAAAGGGGAGCGGTCAATGAAACGGTGGGGAGATTTAAGTCAAGGTCGTTGATCTACAGAGATCAACGGTCGGGATTGGTCTAGGGGAAAAATAACGCGGAGGGCCACACTATAATGAAACGGTGGAAAAACAAAGAGAAGGGGTTAAAAACCTTAATCAGCGGTGAAAAAGGTTAAAGGGAAATTTGGGGTTTCCGAAATAATTCTGGGTCGTTAGATCAGATTAGCCCAAGGATATCAACGATGGAGGTTGATCTACGAAGTTCCTTAGAGGAATTTGGAGGGCGATAATGTAATGGCTGGATTGAATACTGGCCGTTGATCTGCAGAGATCAACGGCGGAGGTCGAACGCAATGAGACGCAGTGTAAATGGAGAAAGCGGTTTCGGCTGAGAAAACTGCGGGTTTCGCGCAAGAAAATGGAGGAGGGCGGTTTTCACTTTTCGAACATGATATGTGTTAGAGCCCGACACGTGGCATCTCAAAACCACCCATATCGCGTAGACTTTGGAGAATTAACTTTCGGGCTTAATTCTACGCGAAAATGCACGATAGCCGTCAGATCAGGGGTCTCAAATCGGATGGTCGGAAGAGAGTGCGATGGAGGATAGATGCGTAGATGGAAAGAGGTGGGGTGGTTTCAATCTGAGCTATTAGATCAAGGAATGAATGACTGAGATTCAATCTGGAGGAAGGCGGGACCCAAAGGAGTTGGGCCTGTCGGGAGGAATCTGGGCCATTGAATGAAACAGATCAACGACGGAGATTTGATTTGGGTGTTAACAGAATAAAGTATGAGGCAGAGAATGGGTCAATATGGGTCGTTGATCTGCAGAGTTCAACAGTGGAGATCGGCCGAAAAAACATTATAAAGCAGGGTTCATGATTTTAACAAAGGTTGGAGAAATGATCTGGACTGTCGGATCTTATGCAATGGACGGCCTAGATACAATCGGATATTTGCGATCGGAGGAGGCAAAATATAAAAGAGCACCGATGTGATTGGATGTGGATCATTGATTTGAGGATCAGATCAACGGTGGGAAATTAATCGGAAGAGTTTACAGGCAGGGGAAAGGGCTTATGGATGAAGCGATGTGGGCCATCAGATCAGGGAAAGGCGGAAAAGATCGATGACTGATAATTCATCAGGGGTTTTCCAATCAGAGGGGGAAAAATAACATATTAAGGCATCCGATGGAAATCTTCGATGCGAGATTGCGCAGGTCGTTGATCTGGTTTAAGATCAATGGTCGGGAATGGCTTCGACCAATGAATGGGCGGGTCGTGTTATAATATAAAAAATGGGTTTTTTCATGAAATACAAAGGAAAAAGGCCTTGGGGAGGGTTTTATATATGAGGTTTGGCCCCCGATTGTGGGGCCTTTGGATATATGAAGAAAAGTAGAGGGATCGGGGGTTATATGCACAAGAGGGGCCAATCGCATCGGAACAAAGGATAATACCTTCCAAATGCGCCCGATCAAAATCTCCGATGCGAGATATCATTGATCGTCGATCGGTTTTAGATCAACGGTCCTTTTCGTTTAAAACATTGAACCGGCGGGTTTTCATATAAAACATAGGAAAGTGGGTTTTAACAAAATACAAAGGGGAAATGGGTTTTTGGCCAAGTCTTTTTTTGTTTTGGTGCCCGATTGCGGGCCCTTGGTTCTACAATGAAAACAAAGGATCAGGGCTTATATACAAAGGAGCTCATCGGCATCGGGGGATTTATAAAATAGAAAGACTTGCGCTCGTCGCAAGTTCTGATTGCGATAAGCGCTTTCGGCCTTAGCGCTTGGTTTTAGCGTGAAGTCGCATGGAGGGGAAGTGGTTAGGGCTTAGGCCTATAATGCAAAAAGGCTCATTTTTATGATTTTTCAAGGATTTCCAAGGCATTTTGAGGGTTTCGAATAAGGTAAAAAGGATTTTTTAACCTTATAACAGGGATTTTGATGAAGGGAAAAAGGAAAATAAGGGAAAACAGAGGAATTTTATGGGAAAAAGGGAATAAAATGGAGGTTAATAATGAGTGAAAGGAGGGGTAAAATGATGGGAAAATGGGGATTTTTGCAGCAGTCTTTTCTTCACGAAAACAACAGATTTTCAGAATTAAGAGGGGAAATAGCAGTGAAGATTAATCAAAAGATAAGATGTCTTCATAAGACTTCAAGAACTAACAATTTTGCAATAAAACTTGTTTCTTGAAGGCTTGAAAAATGATTTAGCCACCATTTGATATGACAAATTTTATAGGTGGCTAACAGATGCAAAAGCAAAGAGTATTATTATCAGTGGACTTATTGAATCTGCTTATCATAAGCTGTTGGGTTGTAAAACCGCCAAAAATGTATGGGACAAGCTTGAGAATATATTGGCAGGTTACTCAAATTTCAAAGAAGCAAAGCTTCAAATTCATAGAGAAAAACTTGAGTAACTCATAATGAAAGAAGATTGGAACATTGCTGCATACTTCCAATATGTTGATGAAACAACCAATACTCTGGAAGGATTGGGAGAGCCAGTTGACGAGAAGACTATTATACGGAAGATTCTTAGAATGTTACCAGGGTGATTCAACCCAAAGGTATCGGTCTTAGAATACAGTGAAAATATGGACAAACTCAGCAAAGAGGAATTACATGGAGTTCTCATAGCATATGAAATGAGACTTGATGAAGAAGAGGGTACTTCGAATCTAGAAATTGTGTTCGTTTCATCTAAGAAAACCAATAAGGACAAACAACCTTCAATTGAAATGACGTGCACCTGCAAGTGTGAAGAAAAAGGAGATGATGGAGAAGGTCTTTCAGATGAAGAATAAGCTTACTTTGCGAGAAAACTAAAAATTGGTAAGGGAAAATTCAAAGGTAAACTTCCATTGATATGTTTCAGTTGTGGTGAGGTTGGGCATTTCGCAGCAAAAATGTCCAGACAGAAGTGATGGCAACTCAAAAGGAAAGAAAGGCTTTAATAAATTCAACAAGCAAGGCAAAAAGAAAGGATCCAAAAGGAACTTTCTCTCTAAAGAAGATAGCTCATCATCCGATGAAGATAGTGACAGCAAAGAAGAAGCCAATGAGAAAGTATTGTTTATGGCCAAGCACAATAAACAAGAGGTATCAAACAATGAAGAAGAAGGGTTGTCCATAGAAGAATTTTCTGAGGAGGCAATCAGACTTATAAAAGAGCTCAAGGCTGAGAAGATTCGTTCTAATACTCTTGAAGAACAAGTTCAAGGTCTAAAAATTGAAGTTGAAGAACACAAATGTATTGAAGAGTGACTTCAAAAGAAGTTGGAAGAAAGCAACCAAGAAAGGGAAGCATTAGAAGCCGAAGTAGTCTCATTGCGTAAGGAAGTGAAAAAGGGAAAAATTGTCCAAAACTATGCCAACAGCTCAAGGGCATTGGAATAACTCATCAATAATCAATGATCTTACAACGACAGAACTGGCCTCGGTTAAAAAGAAGAAGAAGCAGGACCTTCTACAACAAAAGACAATGAACCTATGAGATCTGACATGCATGTAGACTTCATTGGACAAGATTCGCCAGCACATCCTTGGAAGATGATTCCTCGATGAAGATTTCCATCTAGGTACCAAAATATTTTTCACGGCTATTGTTATTTATGTGGAAAATTTGGTCATAAAGCTGTAGAATGTCGCACGTACCCTAGGAACCAATACAATTCCAAGAGCTCCTTCAAATATTAACCTCCCAGGGCTCAACGAAACATCAATAGATTTGAAAATTTAAGAAATAATATGGAATCTTACAAATGTCAGAACTTTGGACACATTGCCAGATACTACAGACTTGAAAATCCTCCAGAAGAATCTTCGAAGCCACAAAATGAACGAACATGGAAGAAGAAGAAGACTGATAATTGTGCTCTCGCTCTCAAGGGTCAAAACAACAAAAATGTGTGGTATGTTGATATTGGTTGCTCAACGCATATGACTGGAGATAGAAGGAAATTTGTATCTCTGAAAGAGAAGAAGGATGGAACTGTATCCTTTGGAAATGATGGATATTCAAATGTTATAGGATCAGGTACCGTCACTCTCGGAAGAAAAGATGTTATAGCCAAGAATGTTCTATTGGTTGAAAACATGAATCACAATCTGCTCATTGTTGGACAAATGTGTGATCAAGGACACACAATGCTATTCAACTCCACAAAATGTGAAATTAGGAAAGGCAGGTATGGTAAAATTATGGCTACGGCAAGTCGAGCTCCAAACGACATATATGTTCTGGATGAAGCAACTAAAGCATGTCTACTAGCTAAAGAAGATGAAAGTTGGTTATGGCACAAACGAATGGGTCACATAAACTTTGACAATCTTGTCGATAAGGAAAAAGGAAGTAGCAAGACGAGAAATGCCGAAAATCTCAAAACCTTCCAACACACTATGTGAGACTGTCAAGACGACAAGCGCATTAAAGTCCAATTTAAAACAAAGAACACTTTGCATCACATCCATTGGAATTGATACATATTAGACTGTATCCCGTGAGAACAAAAGGCTTATATGGAAAATTATATTTCATGTTAATGATAGATGACTATACCAGGATGACATCCGTTAGTTTCCTAAATAAAAAATATAAAGAATTTGAGTGCTTTAAGATCTACTAGGAGTTGGTTGAAAATGAAATTGATTTGAAAATAAAGTTTCTAAGATTAGATAATGGCAGTGAATTCACTTCTAAATTATTTCAGCAATACTATGACGAAAATGGAATAAAAATACAAGTTTCAACATCACAAACACCAACAAAATGGAGTTGTTGAAAGAAAGAACATAACCATATAGGAAATGGGTAGAACAATGTTGAAGGACTCTAAATTGGATGAAAAACTATGGGTTCAAGCAATTGATATGACAGTCTTCATTATCAACTGAATTCTTCTCAGAGATAATTACAACAAGACCCCATATGAATTATAGAAAGGAAAACTAGCTATTGTAAAATATTTAAGAATCTTCGGAAGCAAATGTTATATCAAAAGAGAAGATCAAAATTTGGGTAAGTTTGAATCACGTGTTGACGAAGGTAACTTTGTTGGTTAATCATGCAAAAGAAAGGCCTATACATGCTATAATCTAAGATGAAAACAGATAGTGGAGAGCATAAATTTTACATTTAATGAAGATGGTGTTCTAATGAATAATGATGAGGATCTAGAATCTTTGAAACTTGAGATAGAGGTTGAAAAATACACAGAGAAAATTCTAGAACAAGAAGCAAATATCAACCAGGAAGAAGTAAATAATGATCATCAAGATATATCGGGACAACAACAAGCAGCTCCTCCAAAGAGAACAAAAGAATGGATTCAAAATAACCATCCATCAAATCAAATCATTCGTGACATAAATGAAGGTCAACAACTTCGTTCATCACAACAAGCTCACATTGCTTTTCTAGCAACCTTTGAGCCTAATAGTTTTGAGGAAGCCAACTAGAATGAACATTGGGTAGCAACTATGAATGAATAATTGGATCAAATCGAGAAGAACAACACCTAGGAATTAGTTCCACGACCAAAATATAAAAATGTCATTGGGACTAAATGGGTGTTCAGAAACAAATTGAAAGAATATGGACAGGTTACCAGAAACAAAGCAAGATTGGTTTGCAAAGGCTATGCACAAGTGCAAGGAATTGATTTCGACGAAACATTTGCACCAGTTGCCAAAATGGAAGCCATCCGAATGTTTCTTGCCTATGCATGTTCAAGAAAAATCAAATTCTACCAAATGGATGTTAAGTCAACATTTATGAATGGAGAATTAGAAGAAGAAGTTTACATCGAACAACATAAAGTTTTTTTACTATAAGAAAAAGAAGACTATGTTTTTAGGTTAAAGAAGGATCTATATGGTCTCAAGCAGGCTCCCAGAGCATGGTGTGCTCGTCTTGATGGATATCTATGTCAAAAAGGGTTCAAGAAATGTACTACTGATAAAAATATTTATGTACAAATAGATAAATATAATTTAACAATTGTTGAGGTATATGTCGATGATATAATATTTGGTAGCAATGATGATCGACTAAGTAATAACTTTGCTACAAAGATGCAAAGTAAGTTCAAGATGATTTTACTTGGTGAGTTGACATACTTATTAGGGCTTCAAATATCTCAACAAGATAAAGGAATATTTATATGTCAAGCTAATTACATCAATGAAATGCTCAAGAAATTCAAAATGGAAGATTGAAAACCCGTCCTTACTCCGATGGTAACAGGTTACAAATTGATCATAGGCGACTCATCTAAGGATGTGGATCATAGGTTGTACAGATCTATGATTGGTAGTCTTCTATATGTAACAGCCTCTCGGCAAGATGTTATACAAGAAGTTGGATTGGCAGAAGCTGTATCTCATAAAGACTAAAAAAGAATCACATATTATTGCTGTCAAAATAATTCTTCGATATCTAAAGGGCACAAAAGAATATGGCTTGTGGTATCCCAAGGGTAACAATCTCATTATTCAAACCTTTACAGATGCAGATTGGGCAGGAAGCGTTGATGATCGTAAGAGTACTAGTGGAGCAGCATTCTATCTAGGTGGTTGTCTTGTATCATGGTTAAGCAAAAAACAAACCTCAATCTCATTATCTACAGCGGAAGCAGAATACATTGCAGTGGCAGCATTTTGTACTCAAGTCCTTTGGATGAAACAAAATTTGAAAGATCTTCAAGTACAATTTAGTGAGCCTATTCCCATATTCTGTGACAACACCAGTGCCATCAACATCTCTAAGAATCTTGTCATGCATTAAAAAACATAACACATTCAGATCAAATATCATTTTGTTAGAGAAAAAGTCGCTGAAAAGAATATCAAACTTGAGTATGTTGGTACAAACAAATTTATGGTATCTTTACTAAACTCACTGTGAAGCATTTGAATATTCGTGGCCGGGGATTCTCTCAGTTCTCATATTCGTGTCCGTTGTGATGGTTGTGTGTCAGGGGGAGTTACCCTTTGCCATTGATGTCAAAGGGGGAGAGAATGTTGTAGGAAGAGGTGTCATTATCGTAGTGGGAGTACATGTGTTTCCATCAATGCCAAAGGAGGAGATTGTTGATCAATAGTTGTCATTGATGTCAACCCAAGCAACACCAAGGGCTAACCCAATATTGCATGATAATTTTGACCTACCAAATTACTATATTCTGGTCCAAGAATGCTTTTAATGGTTTCTACTTGTCGAGATGTTTTCGTTGATATATGGCACGCCACGTAATTATTCACGGTTTGAGAGATATTCATGTTTGCAGTTTGTAACCCCAGTTAGTGGGCTAAAACCCCATGGGGTTGTGGCATGGGTCATTGAAAATTCATAATTAATATTTTTTAAGCTCCTAAAATCCCTCCCACGTTCACTTGTTGCAGCCCCTCTCAACCTAAGCATTTATATAAATTGTGATCCTCATATCCTTCTTATGCAAGGGATTTCGCCATCTGAAACAGGTCATCGTGGTATTTTCGCTCTAACTTTTTTTCTACGAAGGTTCAGAAGCTAAAAAATTTATGCGGCAAAGCCGAAATCCTGAGGAAGCTCCTGTTAAAATTTAATATCAAGGTGCACAATATTTTCGTAGATATGATCTGTGGAAGTTAGTGTTTTTGCAGGCTCCTAAAATTCATCTCAAAGAAGTGACCTTGGGAAAATCGCCATAACTCTCTCCCTGAGTATCAGATTGGAATTCTATAAAAAGTGGCAAATAGTGCATGGACTGTAGTTTTCGCTCTATAAATTTTAGAGCCAAATGAAGAAACAGTGACACGTGGCATGCCGTACAAGTTTTCTCTACTGAAACAATCCATAATTTTGGCATTGTGAGAGATTGGGCATAACTCTCTCTTGAAGAATCCAAATTGGGTCAGACCTATGGAATTGGAAAGAAGACTCAGACGAATACTACATATCTGAAAATCACATATTGGGGATCTGAAATAACAGAGATACACCAGTTTCAATATCGAGCTCCTAGAAGGCAAGAAAAAGCTAGATCATGTGTTGTCAAGGGCTGCAAAGGACCAGACTTTCTAGGGAAGCAAAGAAAAGCAAGGTGTAGCAGAGGTTAGCATGAAAAGAGCAGCAACAAAGGTGCATAACAAAAGCAAGAAGTTCATCACATGAAGTCTTCAAGTGGGCAGCACTGCATACAGTCACTCTAAAGGTATCATTGTAAATACATTATTGTAAAAATTGTACTCGTGTCTATCTACCAAGAGTTGAAGAGGCAGTGTCAAGAGGTCTAGGATCATCATTAGGCGGTTGTGTCATAGTTGGGGTTATGGTCTAGTGTGTCTTCTTCTTCTACATCATTCTATATCATTGTAAAGTGGACCATTTTCCGTGGTACGGGAGTCCATTATCCTTTTATTCTTCTATAGGGTGGTAGGTTGGTGCTAGGGTGATTTGTAGATCATTGTGTGTTGGGGCATCCGTTCAGTTGACTACTGAGGAATATCAGGCATTGGAGCGTCCATCCAGTGGGAGCTAAAGAAGAATTATTTTCTATATTCTAGGAAGTTGGACCTTTATTTTCAATTGGAGTTGAATATTAAAGAATTATTAGAAAAGCATTAGGTGGTTTTTGTCCCAGAGTGGGTTTCCACCTTAAAAACTATGTGAATTTGTGTTCCTTTTGTTTACTGCTAACATTGTACATACACTGATAATAATTTAAGATTAACTAATGCTCTAATTGAAAGGAATACGGTTTCACCCCCCCCCCCCCCCCCCCCTCTCAGTATTTCCAACAATATTGTCATCAAACTTATCTTTACTCTGATATGATTGCTTTGTTTCTTCTCCATTTCCTCCAACATCCTCTTCCATGATGGTAGAGTTTTTTTTATTGCCTTTTAGACTATCAGCCTCATCATTTTCATCACTATCCCCTTGGTCACCACTTGGTTCATCAGCACCACCCTTTTCTGCACTTGGGGTTGACTCATCTGCATCAATACCATCACTGCCTTCCTCCAAATGCTCATTGTTTTTATCTTCATGATTGCCATGTTCATATCCTTCTTCCTTATCATCATTATCCTCCCACTCTTCCTCATTAATCTATGTGTCTACCTCATTGATTTCTTCATCTCCACTGTCATTTTATTGTTCTTTATTTCCACTGTCACCCTCTTGTCCATCATTACCACTATCATCCTCTTCCTTTGATGCATCAATAGAAGGGGAAGGAGGGGGATTTTCTTGGGGTGAGGGTAGTTGTGCAGATGAGGAGGGAAAATTTGTTTGAGGAGGAGGCTGGGGGTTTGTGAAGACTTCATGTGCTATGAAAACCTACCACGGGATACCTTGCTGCTCCAACTGATGTAATACCACCATCTTGATAAAGGAATGGTGGACTAAGCTATGCATTTGTTGTGGGTGATTTCTCCTCCTGACCACATAAGACATTTTCTCAATACTCCTATAGAGATAGCAGGGTAATTTTAGCACCTTAGCCCCTGTGAAATGCATTAGGAGTATGACATAATAGGTATAGAGCCTGGAGTACCTCGCCTCATAGGTGAAGTATTTCATGATAGCCAACATTAAAGAGGAAAATTTGTGCTTGAGCTGTGATAAAGGGAAAACTATTTTGCTACCTCCTCTATACCTTGTTTTTATAAATGGCTCTAAATAGTCTTTTTCCAATTTTCCCTTTTAAAACCATTTCTCACCCACTGAAGGGATACCTGTGGCTTAAGAGATGGCACCTGCTGAGATCTCAAAATCCACTCCTGCAAGGTTTGAGTGCTTGTTGTGAAAGTTTAGAATGAGGAGCCTTGTAAGGGCAGGATGGCTCTTCACCTGTTTTACCTTTTCACAAAATTGAAAGCATCTTGCATTCTAAAAGCATGACAGGATCCTAGGAGAGGAGGTGGTGGCCACAGTGCTTTGAGGTTCCAACCTATTCACTTTCCCTCCCTTATGTTTTGGTCTTAAAGGCTTTGGACAACTTTCACTACCACTGTTGTTTTCATCCCCTGACATAGTGATATGAGAGGTGGTCTGATAACCTAGGGTTTGGTGAAACAAGATAAAAAATGATGGAGTCAAGATTTGGTGAATTAGGGGTATGGAGGTTAGGGATTTTAGGGTTTAGTGGCTTTGGAGTTTTAAGGAAGCCCTTCTAAACTGTGTGTTCAGACACCTTAACTCACCCAACCTTAAATGACATTAAACTGCTTGCAAAAAGGCTTTGAACAAAGGCTCCTTTGTGTGCATGACCTAGGGTTTACCCTCCTAGGGTTTTAGCTTAAAAACTTCTAAAGACCAAAATTAATTTGAAAAATTGCTTAGAGACAAGGAGAGGACACCACTTACCAATTTCTTGGACCTTCTACAAACTTAGAGGCAACTCAAAGAATGAAAATTTGAGTTAGGGCAATATTTTTTTGCTTTGGAAGGCTCTGGCATTTTCGTAGCGCCCTGCCTGTGCTGTTGGGTCAGGTTTTTTTCGCAGCGCCAACAGGGCCTGCACGGCGGTTAGCACAGCACCCGGTTGTGCACCTTCTGCCGGCCTCCTGGGCGAGTTAGGTGGAGGGTTAGCGCAGCGCCTCGAGCGGTTTACGTAGCATCGCGGAAAGTGTGCAGGGCGAGTCGGGTGAAGTGTCAAGCACATGCAGAGGTGTCGGGCAACCTGTTTAGCGCAGTGCCCAAACATTTATGTAGTGTGTCGGGCGTTCGTGTTGTTTCTGCCGATCCTGGACGGGTCGGGCCTGCATTTGCGCAGCGCCCAGGGTTTGCGTAGCCCCCGATGAAATTTGCGTAGCGCGGTTCACAATTGAATGGGAGGAGTGCCAGTTTGCGTAGCGCCGCCCTGTATTTGCGCAACACCGGTGATTTGCGCAGCTCTAGGAAAAATTGACCAAAAATTACCATAAAACCTTTGTTCTTCTTCCTTTGGCATTTTTTCTCAATCAAAGTTATAAACCCACTTTACTATGGTTTCAACCCCTCTTTGTTATTTGACTGATAACTTTTACCTTTTGCAAGATTTTGAAAGCTTTATCAAGGCATTTTTTCATCTCTTGTGATGATGGCTAGCTGAGGGGATGTAGATGTCCTTTTCATCCTTTTTACCTTTGAAATTCTAGGTATTGTTCAAAACTGTCTTTGGCATGCATTTGACAAACTGAAAACACTGTCTTTTATCCCTTTTGGCATTTTTTGATTGCTGGTGACCTGAAGAATGTCCCTTTACCTTTCTTTTGATTTTTAGGCAGTAACATATATATTTTGACAAAAAGTTTCAAACAAATCATATTATGCCATGGGTTTCACTTGGCCACCTCTGATTTTTTGCAGGTGCCTACAAAACATTTTCCTTTGGTCTTCTTAGTATATTTTGGAGTTTGACATCTCTTTTCTTCAACAGTGAACCTATGCTTAGCATGATTCCCTCCTTGGGAATTTCACCTCATGCTCACCTTTATCTTGAATATTTTTGGAGGCCTTTGACTATATTTGGAAAGCTTAGGACCCTTCTCTCACACTGATACTTTTTTTCAATCTCTCTCTGGTGTAGGTGAAACAATGTTGTTTGTACAAACCCTAGATAATATCTTGGATATCCTTTGAATGTCATCTGCTTGTTTATGAAGGAGGACTTATCATCTTCACTTTACCTGTTTAGTCTATATTTCCAAACTCCCAGGTTTTAGGGTTTTTAGAGAAAAATAAGTAGTGTTGTATTCTAAGTTCTCTATAACCCTTCCAAATTAATTTATTATTTCTGAAAATCTTCAATGTGTCTTTGGTTTTGTTGCTTTGCCTTCTGTCTTGGTGGTCTTTGTGATGGTTCTTTTCTTGGCTGCATTGTTTTGTCAATAAATCATAAAACCCTGATTCTCTTTAGACACAAGCCTGCTTCCTTTCTCTTTGATGTGGAGGCCTTCTTTTGATGACTTCACCCTCCTACCTTACCTCTTGCTAGGCTGATGGCCATCTTGATCATTTTTGTAGAAATGTGAACAAGGGTAGCTGTCCCTTGCAGAATTTGTGCTTTAGGCCAGGAAGGCCTTTCTTGAATGGTCTTTGATCAGATTTGGACAAAGTTACTTGTCCTTCTTCTTCTTTGAATGAAATCTCTTCATACAGGAAAAATAGAGTTTTTTAGGACACCAAATCCACCCTATGACCTGTGAAACCCTAGGTGACCTAGTGGAAGGTTCCTTGGACTTGTATTTTTGACTGAAAACTTAGATTTTGGGATATTTAGGTGTAAAACAGAGTTTTTGATAAACTGATGTATTGAAGATCCAAAATCTAATGTACTTTATTTATCTAAAGAGCCTACAGAAACAATTTTAAGACCATCAATGCTTGAGGTATTTTGGGATACATAAGAGATCTGGTTGATTGATGGCCTTAGGTAGCAGTGGAGGGGTTTGGGAAAAACAAAATAGAGGATTGAGGCCAAAGGTGACACAACAAAGACAAAATGAATGACATGAGCCCATGATGGGTCTTCTAGGATGGGTGAGTTGAGCTTGACATGATGGGATGATGAAATAGTGAAAATTTTATCCTAAGGATAATGAAGGCAGTGAGATTTCTATAACTCACAATGTTTATGAATTTTGTTTCTAGAAATCTCGGATAAGCATTTAGTCATCTACAAAGGAAAAAATTATTGATGACTAACACATTTCCTGAATAACCATGATGTAGTGGGTTCTCTCTTTGATTAAGCTTTGGATGGTCGGTATACTTGGATCATGGTTGAGGTGTTGTTGGGAAAAGTCCTAAGGGTCAAGGGTGGAGATGGCCTTTCTTGTGGAACTCTTGACGGATGGGAGGAGAGAAGAAAATTCCTCTGGAGCTGGTGAAGGAAGTCAGAGGCATATAATCTTGTTTTGATGTTAGATATTTCTATACCAGTCTAGGTGAAATCACTATAGTTTAGGGTTGAGATGGTTTGGCCTCTGGAAACTCTGATTGGTTCTATTTTGGTTTTTAACCCATATGATCCTAGATTCATGCTTGGAATATAACACAGGGGTGATTGGATGAAATAGATATTTGGTTCAACACAATCTGTGGTCGGATGGTTCATGGAAGTCCCTGACTTGGTTGGATATTTCATATGATTAATATGATCTATTTCCTTATTTTGATTTATGAGCACATGCATTAGTTATTATGTGGATCTTATGGTTGATTTCTCATGGATTTTAATATGTTTATATGTTGGTTATAGGCATGGTTGAATGATGTGTTCTTTCTATGGATCTTGTTCATGATTTGATTAGTTATTGAATGATTGGTGAATTCATGGGCTAACAAGTGTTGTTGCAGCTAGTTTTAGAGGGAATTGAGCCTTCTTAGTGATTCCCTAATGAAGTTGAGAAGATCATGATCATATTTTCGGTCGTGACTTGTAACTACTATGTTTATTGTATGTTTGACAAAATCTCTATCGTGTACAGTGATGGGCCTCTAAATTAGACATAAATTAAGGCTCATCTAACCTTTCTTAGGCCCATCTACCTATCTTATGCACATAAAAGGATATATTAAATCTCTCCTTCTGCACTTAATAATGTTTTCGTATGCTTTAATATTTTCTTAGGAAGGTTTAAAGGTAATTACATATTTGTGCCTAATATTGGTTATTTTTGTAGAATATTGTGATATTGGGCAGATTACGCAGATTTGGAGAACGATGTGATTTAGGGACTTGCTCCTTGCCATTGGAAGATCAGGGTTGGAGAATAAATGAGCACAACATTAGGAAATTAGGGAGAAATCTTAGAGAGATTCAAGGGGATTTTCCACCCTCCTTAACTCTCAAAGGCAGCCAAAGGATCCTCATGATATCCCCCTCCAGCAATTCCAATTCCAAAGGCAGCCAAGCAACTCAAGACCAAGTGCACTCAAGCCATTCTTCACTTGGAGTCTCCAGCAAATCGAATTCCAAGAGGCAGCCAAGCAACTGAAGATGAAGGGCACTCAATCTATGTTTATTTGGAGTCAAAGTGGACTCAATCACCATTTTCAAGGGAGTTGTCAGTAGCTACCCTGTAGAATAAATAGAGCAGAGCTTAGTGTAGAAATTTGAATAACTGATATATTATTCACCGAGATTCTCCTGATCACACACTATTTTAGCTTCATGCATAATACATAATCTCTTCTACCATTGATCATCACATGCGGAAATAAAATCAATTGCATGCATACATTAAAACCACAAACAAGCACACATATGAACACAGTATTTAATGGGAAAGCTTAAAGCTGAAAACCCCAACTATCTGTATATTATATGTCATGGAGATCATGTAACAATCATAGTACAAAGCTCCTCACAAGCTCTCATGCACACCCTCAATTGCTACACACTATCAAGTTAGATCTAGCAAAACACATGCTCCAACCCTTGCCACTTGATAGCCAGCCTCTATTGCGTAATCAATGCTATGGGATGGCTTCATTAAATAGATAAACCACCTTTCTTGTACTACGCAATCCTCATGGGCTTCTCCAATTATCTATGTGTTGCAAATAGCAACAGTATAGTCACAACTAATAGTTAACCTGCTCTTTCACCTATTTCTGCACTGGTCTCCACTGAAACTGTCCATGCACTGAAGTTAACTGATGCATTATTTAGTTGATTTATGAGTTTATAATTAGTGAATTAATTAATAATTAATTCACACCACTCTCACTAATTGTATCAATTAGTTAAACTAAATACAAATAGCTCAACTATGTTTAGATTAGTTAAACTGAATACAACTCCACTAACTTTCTCAATCAACTCCACCAAACTCTGTCACATGAGTTCTAACTGAAGTATCCATGCAATAGCTCCACATAACCCTCAGGAATAGCGTAATTCCTTCTGTCAGCTCCTGTGCCACATCTGTGCACTTAACTGAAGTGCTCCAAGAGAATAAGATAATGTTTAGAGTCTAAATATTATTAAGAGCTAATAATATTTGATATATCTATTTTTAAACTGGCAGTCTAAAAATAGATTCCGCCCAGTATGTCTAAAAATAGAAGTCCATCTATTTTTTCCGACTTGACCAACCATCCACAAATAGCATCCTGCAACTCATATAACATGATCCATATGTCTAAAAATAGACTTTGCGCCAAAAATAGCCTGCGGGCCCACTTAGTGAAGGCGACTTCTTTCCACTAAGCTCATCATCTTGTTGCAATCTCAACACTCCCTCTCAACAAGATAAGGATTATCTGCAACCCCTGTCCTGCCCCTGTGGTATTCGAATTTTCTACTGGTGAGCGCCTTCATCAAGATATCAGCATCCTGATCCTCCATGGGAATGTATGAAAGTAACATGATCTTCCGCTACACACAATCTCTGATATGATGATACCGGATGTCAATATGTTTAAATCTATCATGAAATACTGGATTAATCGAGAGTTTGATGCAACTCTAATTATCACAATAAATCACAGTAGCCTCTAAGTGTGAACCGAACAACCCGACCAGGATCTTCCTCATCCATATAGCCTCGCATGCAGCCAGAATTGCTGCCATATACTCGGCCTCTGCTGAGTTGAGTGCCATGGATCTCTGCTTCCTGCTGTACCAAGAAACTGTTGTCGACCCGATACTGAAAAATCCCTCTAGATGTGCTCTTTCTGTCCGTTGGGCTCCCTGCCTAATCTGCATCCGTGAAGCCACGCAGCTTCACCTCATCCGACTGTTTGTACCATAATCCATATCCCGATGTGCCTCTGAGATATCTCAATACATGCTTGCCTGCCTTCCAGAAGAGCTTGGTAGGCTTAACCATAGCTTGTGAAAGCTGGTTCACAGCATATCATATGTCAGGTCGTGTATTGACCAAATACATAAGCGACCCCACCAACTGTCGATAAACAGTGGCATCCACTACCTCCACCGAAGTAGCATCCTCCTTCCTCCATCCACCAGGAAGAGGAGTATCAACAGGCTTGCATCCATGCATTTTGAACTTCTCTAGTATCTCCCGGGCATACTTGCCTTGAGAAACAAACAGTCCATCACTGCACTTCCAAATTTCTAATCCCAGGAAATAATGAAGGAGGCCCAAGTCCTTCATCTCAAACTCTTTTGCAAGATCATCCTTGCATGAGAGTATCAACAGCTCATCACCTGTCAAAATCAAATCATCTACATAAAGTACAATGATCAGCAACTTACCCTCCACCACAATCTGGTATAGGTTCGGATCCACCTCACTCTTGGAGAATCCAAGTCCCGTGAAATAACTGTCTATCCGTGTGTTCCAAGCACGAGGTGCTTGTTTCAACCCATACAACGCTCTCTTGAGCCTGCACACATGCGACTCGCTATTGAAGATCTCAAAACCTTCGGGCTGCTCTATGTACACCTCCTCCTCAATGACTCCGTTGAGGAACGCAGTCTTCACATTCATCTGATGAATGTAGCACCCCATCTGCGCTGAGAGAGCAAGAATCGTCCGTATAGAATAATACCTTGCGACAGGTGCAAAGGTATCCTCATAATCGATCCCCTCAATCTGTGAAAAGCCTCGGGCAAAAAATCTTGCCTTATACTTCTCCACACTCCCGCCAGCTGCCTGCTTCACTTTGTAGATCCATCTTGAACCCACCACTGATTTCCCCTCTGGTCTCGGGACAATCTCCAATGCACTGTTTCTGACAATCGAATCATACTCTTCCACCATGGCATCTACCCATGCGAGGTCCTCCACAGCTTCCTCGAAAGAGGATGGCTCTGTCACGATACACTTTCTCATAAGAGCCATGTATCCAGTATACCGGTCAGGTGACTGTCTCTGTCTGCGCTGTGATGTAGGTGCTCCTACAACCTTCTCTGCATCTTGAGCCAGTCGCTCAGCTTCTGTAGTGCGCTTCCGCCCTCTTATGCTTGGCGCTGCCTGAGTGGTCTCTTCCACTCCATGAACCTCCTCTTGTGGCTGATCCACATCCTGAGGCTCATCCTTAGGAACTAATAGCTCCTCATCTGCATGTAAGTGTGGCTCCCTCTAAGGCGAACACTTCATGGCTTTCTCCTCCTGAAATTTGATATCCTGTCGCACAACAGTATTGCGATTGTCTGGAAAATACACACGATAGTTGTGGGGCGTATCAGTGTACCCCACAAATATCCCAACCTCCGCAGTCGGCTCCATCTTCTTCCTGGCATCCTTCGTCACATGAATGTAAACAGGTGAACCAAAAATCCTCAAATGGGAAATATCAGGCCTCTTACCAAAAAACGCCTCCTCGGGTGTACTCATGCCAAGTATCCTGTGAGGACAACGGTTCTGCACATATACTACAGTATTGCATTCCTCTGCCCACAAGTGAATAGGTAGGCCCTGATCATGCAACATCACCCGTGCAGCACCCACGATCATTTTTTTCTTCCGCTCAGCAACCCCGTTCTGCTGTGCGTTATGAGGCGCTATGAACTCTCTTCGAATTCCTTCTGCGCTGCAAAATTCCTTGAATTCGCCAGAGATGAATTCACCACCATTGTCGCTCATAAGAGCCTTCACTCGCTTCCCCGATTCTTTCTCAACCGGTGCCTTGAACTCCACGGAGACTTTGAGTATGTCTCGCTCTTCTTGCATGAAGAAGTGTCAGTACCACGAAAAATCATCAACAAATATCACATAATACCTGTGCTTTACTGTCGAAGCTGCTGAGAAAGGTCCACACACGTCTGTGTGAATTCTCTCAAGGATCGTCGTGGCACGACTATCCTTCTCGTGAAAGGTGGCTTTCACAAATTTTCCTAAGGTACATCCCTTGCACTGATCTGACTACACAAGAGTACCTTTAGGAAGCCCAGTATAAATCTACTGCAGTATCTTCAAAGTTCCATGGTGAAGGTGGCCCAATCTCCGGTGCGACAACTCGCCATCATCCCGGCTCATCACTCCTTCTGCCTTGCCTACCATTGCTCACAACCATCTACCTGCAATTGATAAAGGTTCTTAACTCGAACCCCTATCCTCCGGGTCTCACCAGTTGCCTTACTGCGCAGGAAAGCCTTTCCCTCGCTAAAGACAACATCATATCCCTTGTCTTCTAACATCGCCATAGAGATAAGATTCTTCTTCAATCCTGGAGCATGCATCACTTCCTTCAATACGAAGGGTTTACCAGACTCCCTCTCAAAGGAAATGGTACCGATACCGTTCGCATTGTATCTACCATCATCATCCATCTCGATGTGCACTCCAAGATCTTTCTCATCCAGATCAGTAAACAAATCTCGATCTCCTGTCATGTCAAAAGACGCACCACTGTCAAGAAACCACACTGAACCCATCACACTTGAGACCAAGCATGCGATCAGCGAAAAATCCAGCTCAAACTCCGAGGCTAAGGCCTCTCCAGCTGCAGATCCAGCAACCTACTTATTTTTCTTCTTCTGTGGACAACTAGTGGCGTAATGTCCGTGTTGGTGACAGTGAAATCACTTCACCTTGGACATGTCCTGCTTCTTGCCTTTCACACCAGATTGAGAAGCTTTCTTGCTCTTCCCCTTCTTTTCTTTGGCAGCCAAAGTGCAATTCTCTTCGTCAGAGTTCTTTGATGAAGATCCGTCCCTGGTACTTCACCTTATCTCCTCTTGCACAAGATCCGACCAAAGTCACTCCCATCCTGGCAATTTCTCCCGACCATTGACAGAGTCCTGACAGGAATGCCAACTCTTCGAAAGCCTAAGGAGAGCCAAGCTCACTAAGTCCTCATCATCAAAATTCACCCCCACACTTCCCAGCTCATCCCTGCATTAGATGAACTTCGTGAGGTACTTGGGCATACTATCGCCTTTCTCCATATTTATGTTCCTGAGTTTGTCCTTGAGCGCCAACTTCCTCTGGTCGCTCTTGCTTTGGAATAAATCTGTCAAAGCTTTCCACATCAAGAATGGAGAAGCTTTCCCATGAAGGCTGGATACTATGTGATCCTTCACACCTTCCAACAGAATCCTTTGACACTTTTCTGTCTTCTTTTGCCATGCATCAAGTATGACAACATCACTAGAAGTAGGCTTTGGAACTTCTGCATCTATGAACTCCTTCAACCCATTGTCATCCAACACCGCCTCCATCCTATCCTTCCATGCAATATAATTTGAGCTTCCCTCAAGGGCATACTCCAATCGCAATCCGTTGAAAGACATCTCAACTTCGACACCAAGAAAACGCTACTGCAAATTCGAATTCCACCAGCACAAAACTCAACCGCTTCAATGTTTTGCAATTGCTCCAATGATCAATATCGCTCTGATACCATGTAGAAATTTGAATAAATGATATTTTATTCACCGAGATTCTCCTGATCACACACTATTTTAGCTTCATGCACAATACATAATCTCTTCTACCATTGATCATTAATTGCGGAAATAAAATCAATTGCATGCATGCATTAAAACCATGAACAATCACACATATGAACACAGTATTTAATGGGAAAGATTAAAGCTGAAAACCCCAACTATCTGTATATTATATGTCATGGAGATCATGTAACAATCATAGTACAAAGCTCCTCACAAGCTCTCATGCACACCCTCAATTTCTACACACTATCAAGTTAGATCTAGCAAAACACATGCTCCAACCCTTGCCACTTGATAGCCAGCCTCTATTGCGTAATCAATGCTATGGGATGGCTTCATTAAATAGATACACCACCTGGCTTGTACTGCGCAATCCTCATGGGTTTCTCCAATTATCTATGTGTTGAAAATAGCAACAGTATAGTCACAACTGATAGTTAACCTGCTCTTTCACCTATTTCTGCACTGGTCTCCACTGAAACTGTCCATGCACTGAAGTTAACTGATGCATTCTTTAGTTGATTTATGAGTTTATAATTAGTGAATTAATTAATAATTAATTCACACCACTCTCACTAATTGTATCAATTAGTTAAACCGAATACAAATAGCTCAACTATGTTTAGATTAGTTAAACTGAATACAACTCCACTAACTTCCTCAATCAACTCCACCAAACTCTGTCACATGAGTTCTAACTGAAGTATCCATGCAATAGCTCCACTTAACCCTCAGGAATAGCGTAATTCCTTCTGTCAGCTCCTGTGCCACATCCGTGCACTTAACTGAAGTGCTCCAAGAGAATAAGATAATGTTTATAGTCCAAATATTATTAAGAGCTAATAATATTCGACATATCTATTTTTAGACCGGCAATCTAAAAATAGATTCCGCCCAATATGTCTAAAAATATAACAGTATCCTACAACTCATAGAACATGATCCATATGTCTAAAAATAGACTTTGCGCCAAAAATAGCCTGAGGGCCCACTTAGTGAAGGCAACTTCTTTCCACTAAGCTCATCATCTTGTTGCAATCTCAACACTTAGCCAGTGGGTTGATTCTAGTTGATTCCATTTTATTCCTCGATTCCATTCATAACTTTTGTTGCAAGCTATTAGGATTTTATTGTTAATACCTTTGGGATGTAATAAGACTGTATTCTTAATGCAATGAGTATTCAGATGACTTTCTATTGATCTAGTTCCAGAGAGCTGGGCTCGTGGGTTAGGGCCCAATGCACGTGCCTCAGATTCTTTGTTGCTCCTATAATTTCCTTTCTATTATTTCGCTAGTTTTTCTTCTTCCATCTAAGTTAGATCTGCTTCTGATAAGTTTCATTGTTGTTTAGTTTTTGTGTTTTTGTAGTTTTTAATTGCTTATTTGTAGAAAATAGAGGAAAAACTCCAAAAACTGTGGTCAAGTCCCCCCTCTCATCTCTGTCAATACTATTCGAGTAGGGTAGACCTTCCCACGGGCCAAAATTGCTTTATGTTTGAGTTCTGGGAAGAAATTGTATTACCAATTCCAAGCCTTTCTTTCATTGTTTTATCACGCATTTTGTCTATTTCCCGTGCATAATCCACAAGTGTGTTTCATTTCTAAGCACTTCTCTTACGCCTTCATTCCCCTCCTTTCCTTCTCACCTTAACATTGTACTTCCATTTTTTCCTAACGCACTTAACCCCTTCAAGCCTTACTTATTTTTTTTTCTCCGTTCACGGCTGCCTTTCCTTTTTTATGCAAAACACGTGAAAAATGATTCAAAACCACCGAAAACCTAACCTATGCCTTTGCTCCTCGAGTCTCCCGCCACTGCACGTCTCACTTTGAAAATCGCAACATTTGGCTTTTACCTTTAACACTTACTGCTCGTTCTTTGCGATTCCGATATTGTGAAATTGCAAATCGCACTTTGCACCATTTACCTTTTCTCCCTCAACACTTACCGTTGGTTCCTGCGATTGCGATATTGCGAAATCGCGCCCCGCTGTCAGTCCCACCACCATGTCGCCATCTCAAATCACACTTCGCATCCTTTAGCTTTTACCCTTAACACTTACCACACGTTCTTGCGATTGCGATATTGCAAAATCACAAATCGCACAATTTAAATTTTCGCATAATGCACCGCTCATTTCGCCGATGCAATAACTTTTCCACGTCACTCGTCGCACTTCGTAAAACTTACCACATCGCACATCACAAATTTTGCCCTCCATTGCACTCTGCGATCGCATTTTTTAGTTATGTCTACTCCAAAGCCATTTCTCACGCAATCATAAAGTTTTATAAGGGTTTAACCCCCTCTTTCCACTTCCAAACCTCGTTTCATGTGTTAAACCCCCCATTAGCCTCTTTTAGCCCTTTCCTTCCCTCCAAGCTGCAAATTAACTCTTTTTAATTATAATTAAGTCATGGATAGCCTAGTTGCATGGATAGAAGCATGGTAGATAGATCATAGGATAAGTAGAGTGAATTTAGCTGTTTGGCCAAGTTAAGTGTGGTTTAGGATTAGTTTCCGTGCTACTTTTTGTTTTCTGTAAATTAAATTATTTTCCTTCTTGTCATTTATTTTCAGAAATTTAATTTAGTTTCTTACAATCCTTTCCTTCCTACACATTAAATTAGTTCCATTTCTATCATTTCCTTTCTGCAATTTAGTTTAGTTTCATTGAAGTGTGACAGACTTCGCCGACAACCCCTAGAAGTAGCACCCTTTCGTAAAGCAGAAGAGGATGACATGAATAGAATGCATCTCTTGTGTATATAGCACTATCACCCCAAAGTTTTTACGAACCCCAGCTTGATAAAGTAAAGTAGGGCAGCCCCTGGGAGTTGCAGCACTCTTGGTGCAATACCAGGGCTCACCATAGTGGACATGTCTTGGATAAGATCTAGCGCTAGTATTGATAGTTTAGACTTGTTATCATCTTATATATAATTCTGGAGAGTTTTTGGAAATTCTAGGTAGTGGCATGTAGGCCAACCCTGGAAAAGTGGCATAGATATCGCAACCGCATGCATAGAAATGACAGAATTTTCTCACAACTGCATGGAGAAAGGATCATGCATGTGGTTGGAGCTTTCCAACCACATAAAAAATGTGTCAAGAGTGTTATTGGAATATATAGCTTGTGAAAAGAAGTTCCAATTCAGGTATTGATCACCAGGGGTGGTTGTTAGAATCCTAAGTGATCTAGTGTCCTTGAGGGGTGGAAGTATGTGTTCTGATTAGTAGGCCCTAGTTCCACAACTGGAACTGGGAGGTTGGGTCATGTCATAGTAATACTCAACTCATGTTTACCCTGGAGAGCTTGTAAAAGCGAGTAAATTTGGGGTGGGGTGTTACACGATGGTATCAAAGCGAGGCTGCAGTAGTGGACCTCGGGGTACATGTAGATGGTTATGGTTATCATGTGTGCAATTATTGTTACAATTTGTACTATTATCATGCATGCAGCATGATGTTTATATGTGTTGTCATATATATATATATATATATATATATCGTTCTAATATAGATTGAGTTTTGCATATGTGATAGCCTCCCTTTAGATTCATTGAGGTATGATTTTGATTATGTCTTCTATTTGGTTTATCTAACATGTTTTATATATATATATATATATATATATATATAGTGCTAATATAGACTGAGTTGTGCAGAGGTGACAGCCTCCCTTTAGATTCATTGAGGTATGATTTTTTATTATGTCTTATATTTGGTTTATCTAACATGTTATGTTTGCAGGAAATAGAATATCAAAGATGAAGAGCATAGTATTGGACTAAAGTTCACACAACTCTCCTTACAAGCCTGATGTGAAATCAGTGGAACGGGAAAATCCAATTGAGCAACAAGGAGAATATTATTCTCCTAATTGAATAGATACACTGAGGAGTTTGAGCGCAAAGATTCAAAGTTTCAAGGAAGATAATAGTAATTTGATTGAGGCACGGGAAAGACTTGCTAGAGCTCACGAAAATAAAGTTGAGGTTAATGCATTGATTCTTCAGAGCGTTGTAGATTTGCAAAAGCAGGGACGGTTGTGGAACATTCATGGAGATAGGTAGGAGAAGAATGCTAATGGGGCATATGGTAGTAGGAATTAGAGGAGACACATGATGTACAAAGATGATACAGCCAAAGGTGGAAGTTCTTTGGATACACCTGATAGGAGGGATAGCACTCATGGATTTTATTTCAGTTTCGTTTTTGAGAGACATCCTCGTCAGTACCGCCAGCATCCTTATAGGAGGAGCAAGAGGGGGTACTTTCCAAATGAGTTTAGGAAAGCCAAACCTCCTAATTTTTATGGGGAAGTGAATAAATCAGAAGATCCAAAAGCATGGTTGCTTGGGGTGGAGAAGTTATTCAGACTGCATGATTATTCAGAGAATCTGAAAGCCAAGAGAGTTATATTTAGTCTCAAGGGAAAAGCACATATCTGGTGGGAATATGTTAAGCATGTCAGAGAAGAGAAGCTGAGTTGGCATGATTTTAAAAGACTCTTCTGAAATAAGTACTTGTCTGAGAGATATTATGACGGGAAGGCCAATGAATTCTATGAGCTCAAGATGGGTTCCTTGACGAATGAAGAGTACACGACCAAGTTTTTGTAGTTGTTGAGGTATGTGCCCTATCTTAAGGATGAGAAGACAAAGGTACAAAGGTTCATCACTGGATTTCCTTTAGCATTCAAATATTTGATTGAGTCTGATGAGCCTCGTTCATTAGAGGAAGTCATCGAGAAGTTGGAGCATTGTTACGAGCAGTCTAATCACAAGCCTGAGTTCAAGCATGACTAGAAAGGTAATGAGAATATAAAAGGAAAATGGCCTAAGAAGAGAGGAATATCTAAAGATTCAGGTGACAAGGAAAATGTGGAACCTCTTAAGAAGTTAAATGTGGTTGAGAGAGGACATGGGTATCATCCTGGGAGCAGAAGAATAAAGGTGATAGCAAGAAACCTTTGAGGTGTTGCACTTGTGGTGGAGAGCATCGCAAGAGGGATTTTCCATCACATCAGGGCGGCAAGCCTCATAAGTATAGTGCTCAGGAGGCATAAACAGTTGGATATGTAGGCCAGAGTATTCCCCAGATCTATGCAACAGTGGATAATAAGCATGAAAATCATCAAGCATCCATTATCGAGATGGAAGGTAAGCTTTGTGATCAAGTTGTTTCTATTTTTATTGATCATGTATCTAATTATAGCTATATTAGTCCTTACCTAGTAGATCAGTTTCAGTTGAGTAAATAAGTGTATGCAGAATGTTAGTTGGTGCAGTTGGCTATAGGAACCAAGAGAAGAGTTAATCATTGGGTGAAATCTTATGCATTTGAAATTAATGGCATGCCTACATCAACACATATAAATGTGCTTCCTTTAGGATCATATATCAGGCTTTTGGGCATGGATTGGTTTTTCATTCATAGGACAAAGGCAGACCATTATGACAAGGCCATTGAGTGTCTGGATGAAGATGTGGAAAGGAGAATATTGTAAGGAAAGAAGAATCCTATCTTAGTGAGAATGGTTAAAACTATGTAGGCAAGGCGTGATCATAGGAAGGGATGTGTATTCTTTGCAATTCTTATTTCTAGTGACATTGAAAAGAGGACGGAGATGATGAATTCCTAAGGAGGTATCATGTTTTAAAGTTGTTCAGGATGTGTTTCTTGCAAAGATTCCAGAGTTGCCTCCTCATAGAGAGGTGGACTTTTCTATTGAGTTAGTATCATGAGAAACACTAGCATCTAAGGCACTTTACAGGATGAGTAATCTGGACTTGGTGAAATTGAAGTTGCATCTTAAGGAAATGCTTGATGAGGGTGTAATATTCCAAATAGGAAAAGGTAGTAATACAAAACACAATAAACTGGAAACTACAACAATATGGAAATAACTTGAAAACACCATAAAAATAAACAGAATAGCTGAGCCATTTTATTAATATGGAGGTGAAAACAACATAATAGTGCTTCAAAATAGATAGCACTCAAGCTGGAAAATGTGGGCTAGAATGGCCTGAAGCTCTCCCACCGAAAACACTGCTCTCTGTTGCGTTGCTGGAGCTCTCCCTCTGCGCTGCCCTGTTGGAAATGTTGTTTTTAGGTGAATAGGATTGCGTAGATTAGGATGTTGTAATGCTAAGAAAAATCCGGGATTTAGAATCTGGACTCTATGGCAAAAAATTAGAATAACCCAGAAAAGATTTCCGGATTGGCTGACCTTGGAAAATCACCCTCCTACGGTTTACAATGAATAATTGTTGGGTATGCAGAACTATGGGTTGAACTGAAAGATAGAATAGTTGCAAGTAATCCCAAGCCCATATATTGAAGGGTTGATCCCTTCAATGGATTCCAAGCAGAAATGCTATGGAATTTCATCCTCTTCTGATGAACTCTGCTACTAGACTCCGTAAGTCATTGAGTGACTGCACAACACTAGAGGGTCTGCAACTGGCATGAATGCTAGATGATGATATCAGCTCACATGGAAAACAAGAATCGTCTCCTTAGTAGGAACTCGAAGTCCACCGAGGATGAGGTTGGGATCTCCGCTTGGAGACACCCATGTGCTAAAAAACACATCAGACTTTGCTAAACAGCTGAAGAGTTCATAAAGTCATAAATGACAATTCATAAACAATAATCAGAATTCTCTCTATGGTTTCCATCCCCTTCCTTATATGCTTGTCATCCCTCACCCTCTTGGACCCATACAAAAATGATGCTACACACATGGCCACTAGCCTCCATTATGACTGCGTTGTCCTCCATTGTCTCCACTACCTCCATGACTGCGTTTTTGATTTGGTCAAATTGACCCCATCCACATGCATTGACCCACATTCACACCAAGAAGTGGTTTATTCATCTTGACCCCATCTAGATGTATTGATCCACATTCACATTAAGAAGTGGTTTTATTCCTACTAAAGGGATTTATGGGTCCCTCTACCCTCTTATTCATCTATTAATTAAGGAAGACAAAATTTAATATTATAACTAGCTAAAAGCTAAATTAGGAATATTACAGTCCTCCTCGCCAAAACATTGCTTGTCCTCAAGAAACTGCAAAGATGTGGGCCACCCTGTTGACCCGATGCAACTGAGACCAATGCCTTGATCCCATACAAACCCCTCAGTACGGCTATGCCCCTGTGTCAGGCTACCTGGAACAGGCCCCTCAATGTCGAGATCCCAAATGGATCTCTCATCATACCTATCATCAATCAATCCTTCTGATCCCAACGCTGCCAACGCTGCCATGGCCAATCATCGCCCAACTCCCCTAGCTCAGATTGCGTACTGCATCTAGCTATAGCTACTGCCTCATGAGGTGAAGACCGCAAACATGATTAAATTCTCCATGGCCCTTGCTATGATGTAGATCTAACTATATAAACTGCCCCACCAATTTCATACCAACTCATCACCTCTCTCCCATGACTCAATCCAATGTTGATCCTGCTCTCCCGAAGTCGGGATTGAATGCTAAAGAGTTGTGGACATGTGCCCCACTGTCAGTTGTAAACCATAGTACCTGTCATGTCTACAGGTCCCTGCTCTTTTATGCACCTGACTAAGAAGATCGTACCATAAATAGGATACCAACTTGTTAGCCACCTATAATATTTGATTATAACAAAAGGTGGCTAAGAATTTTTGAGCCTTCAAGGAAAAAATTTCATTGCTAAAAATTGTTGGCTCTTGAAGACTCTTGAAAGGCCTCATGCCTCTATCCAAAATCTTCATTACTGTTCTCGTTTTATACTCAGAAGTTCTGTTGATTTCATGAGAAAATACTGCTGAGAAACCATCATTTTCCCCCTTCTCAAACCTTCATTTTCTCCCCTTTTTTCTCCATAAAAACCCCTTTGTTTTCATGATTTATTTTCTTCCCCTCATGAAAATCACTTTTATAAGGTTAAAGACACATTCTTTAGCTTTACCAAAACCTCTAAAATCCACGGAAAACTCTGAAAATTTCATTAAAAAAACAAAGTTTTATTCCTATGGACTTAAGCCCCTTGGGCTAAGTCCTAACCACTTCCCCCACATGCCTACACCCGGAAACCAGGTGCTAAGCCCCTCCCGGCGCTTATCACATCGCACAAATTCAAAGTGCACAAGTCTTTTTCCATCATCCAAAAGTTCCGATGCAATTAGCCTTTTTGTGTTTAAAACCCTGATCGCATTGTCATTTTTATATTAAAACGTGGGCCCGTCTCGGCGCTTAAAACCTTGTAAATTTTTCGTTCCCGATCGTTCTTTTTCCTTTATAAAATCATCAAACCCACTTTTTCCAAAGTTTAAACTTAAAAACCCAAGTCACATGTTGAAATATTTTGATGGGTAGATTGAAAGACCGATCGCGCAATCGCAATCGGAGAAAACACAATGGGTTGATTGAAAAGGCCGCATCGAAACTTTCCGATGCGATCAGGACTTATATGTATAAACTCTGCCCGCCTTTTCATTTCATATGAATTTCACCCTAGACCAAGTGTTAAAAATCTTGGGCGCTAATCGCATCACAATGTTTCAAATGGGTTGATTAAAAAGACCAGGCCCGATAGCCCGATTGCGATTGGCCTTTGTTTTAATATGCCCCGGGCATATTGCATTCCGTAAACACCGAAGGCCCCGCAGTCGGGCACCTGTCCACCTTATATATATTTTCCGCCCCCTATCCATAAAATCCTTTGTTTTATTCCAAAGTTTGAGTTTTCATAAATTATAAGGGTTTTTCCGCCAGATCATTCCAAAACAAATCCCCGTCGTTGATCGAAATCTGATCAAGTGGCCAGCGCTCCATCGCATCGTAGCTTTCCATCGCATCGCAACTTTTGCATCGCGTCCATTTATTACTCCCACCGATCAGCCATTCCCCGATTCACTTTCCGCCGGTGATCTGATTCTCAGATCAACGGTCCGCGCAGAATCGCATCACAATCTTACATCGCATACATTTATTACCTCCCCCAATCGGCCTCTCCCCCGATTTATTCTCCATCGTCGATCTAATCTATAAATCGACGGCCTGCGCTTCATAGCATCGCATGTTTCGATCGCTCCATTTGCCCGTCACCCCCGATTGCGATCCTCCGATTCAATCTGGACTGTCCACGTGTCCAGATCGGACGATCCAAAATCACTCTCCTTTATTCTTCTCCTGCTCTCCTTTTTTCCTTTCTGTGCAGATCTCCACCGTTGGATGCTTTCATCCAACGGCCACGCTTCTCCCCGACGCCTCCAAACGCAGTTTAACCTAAAAGCACAAGGTTTCATAACATTTTGCTTGTTTTGCAGGTTCCGAAGGTTTTGTCCATATTACAAAGGAAAAGAAATCCAAAGGTCCCGATCTTTCGGCCTTTGGTTGTCAAAGGGAAAGTGACCAAAAGGGCTCCACTCCACGTTTATTCAACGCTCCATGGGAGCCAATACCCTAAAGAGCCTGCGCGGCCGTGCACATTGACAAGACAGTGTGTTTAAAACATGATTTTAAAGAGTATAATTTTTAAGAACAGAGTACAGCATAGTAGAATATTAAAGACAGATTTGGGGAATTACGGCTAAGAATGATTATCAGAAGCCTAATTCCCTGGATTAAAACACAATTAAAAGAAATCATAAGTGTTTAAACAGATAGAAAGGCCTCCACCGCTGTATTTGAGGTGAATTGATTCCTCCCAGCTACCACAGAGCCACCTGTTGCCTCAAAGCATTCAAACAAAGGCTGAACTTATTGAAGAAAATCATATATTTGCCTCCAGCGCAGCCAGTGAGTTACTTCTGCAAGGAAATAAATGCAGAAATATCTGCAGAGTTACTCCAAACATTACGCAGAGCCTCAAAGTCAATAAAAGCTCCCACCGAGCTTAATTCATAAATGTAAAACAGTTAATGCAGACAGAATGTTTGTTAACTTCTCCATCGAGCCCCTCAAAGGCCGAGAAGTCTCGAATCTGTATTAACTATCCTTAAGATCTTTTATCAAATCTCACCTCCTCATCCTTCTATAAATACCTCTGTAGAAGATGAGAAATTGTTGGTTTCAGAACTTTGAAATACATTTAAGCTTAAACTTCTAACTGTAGATAGTGTTCACTAGCTCTTGGAGCTCTGCTTGTAATAGATAAATTAGGCTGAGATGAGTAGATGATTGCTGATCTAAAGCATTGGACTTAAAGCTGTAACTAGTTTGGAGCATCAATACAAGCTGATTTATGGGATCCTGGTCTATGTTGACGGTGATGTTTCTCTAATTGTAACTTGTTATTTTGTTTATGTTTTCATTGTGTTTCATATTCTCTTATAAAGAACAACATGCTTAGAGTTAGGATCTACTGTACAGCAGTAACCTTCTCTAACTGAAAATCTTTATATATATGTTTTCTTCTAATCTGTGTTATTTATGAATGATTTAATTCAGTTTAAGCATAGGAATGCTGGCGTTCCCTCGTCTTATTGCCTTAGTTGAATATTATTCTTGAATGTTATGTTCAGTATTAGTTAAGTAGAGATGAACTATGGAAGATATGGTGTGCCCTGGTCCTAGTTTTATTTCCAAAGGCTGTCTGAATATTTCCCTTGGAATGTGTTAAAATTTGGCTAGTTTAGAAGTACTTACCAGATCTTAGGCCATTCTGTGTTACCTTTGTATTGGTCTTGAAAATAACCAAGTAAATTAGAGCTAGGAGAGGATTTGTGGTGAAGCCCGGCCCGCTAGTTTCTACTCCAATAGTTGCCTTCAAGTTTCCCTTTGTTTTAAGACGTTTTCTATTGAAAGTATATCAAACGCTGGCTATTTAAAAAAGCACTTACCAGATCCTAGTTTGCTTTTATGTCTTCTTAAGTGTTTGTCAAAGGCTGACTAGTTTAAAAGTACTTATCAGATCCTGGGCTACTCTTTGTTCTGCATCTATTTAAATTTCCTTTCTTAATTGTATCATTCCATTCCATAAATCAATCTTCAAAGAGATCCTTAGACATAGATGACTTGCCCCATGGCCCACTCTTGCTTCTTGCTGTTCCAAGTAAACCCTATTATGACTCCATAGCCCAATGGACTAAAACCTGCAATTATCTATCTTTTGGCCAAAGTTTACTCTTATTGCTTGCAACTTCTCACCTTTGAAATTCTTTGCACTTAGGACTTTCCACCTCAAATAGTATTCATGCTCAACCATCCAAAAAACAAACAAAACCCTTGGCCCTCATAACTAGCCTAATATTATTACCCCGAATTTCAAAGACAAATCCATCTTTGCACTTATTGGAGAGATCCCTCTCCGGATTCAGGAGGGCTAGATCCTAGAATCCCAAAGTTGGTTGAAACGATGTTTTTTCTATGATCGGACTTTGCCAATCTTGCTGACTACAGATTCCTAACATTTATGGCGACTCTGCTGGGGAATTAAGTGCATTTTATCTTACACACCCTTAGGCACTCAAAAGACCCAATATCTCTGGTTAGATTGGTATCCAATAAACATGGTGGTGGACCATTAAACCTTTTACCTCCTTAGGAGTTAAAACATCTTACACTTGGCGACTCCACACTCCACAATCCTGAGCAGACTTTAAGACTCCACTGGGAAGAAACCTTATCATTATAATATCATTCAAACTTAGTCAGAAGACTGTAGGATTAAAATTGTAAAACGGACTAGTTAACCTCTCAAAGATTTTTATACCTGGTTGAACTTGTCTTTTTTATTTGGGTCTGAAAAACATATCATAGTAGCTCCTAGAAAGATTCACACTAGAGCCCATCCTGACCCTGATCCACCTGAAGTAGTTGATAACTCAGAAGGTATCCCTAGTGTTAGTATGAATCCTTTGTCGAAGTGTACGAAAAAGGACCACTTTAGCTACGCATAACTAATAGCCCTAACAACAAAAGTGGCTGCCAATATATTCAGATCTGTGGTTAGTTGAACAAGAAAAGAGCTGCAAAAAACCATATCTATGCATGGAAAGACATTAAGCAGTAAAAACAAGGGTTTGCTCCATATACCAATAGACAAGACAAGAACAATTTTTGAAAGAATTTTTGTATTAATTGGGCACCTGGGAGGAAAATAAGAAGGCGTATCCAATTCTCCTCAGTGGGATGGGTTCTTGGAAGTCCTCAGCACTTCAGATCTAAGATTTCTCTCTCTTGTTGGTGTAGAAAACCCAATGCAAAGAATAGAACTCAATGGGAGCTCACACAACAAATGATGGAAAAATGTGACCAAGTGTATAGATCCAGAGTGATCTAATAGGCAACAAAAGGTGAAGAATGGTAGGAAAAACCCTCCTATTTATAACAAAATATTGGGTCATTCCAGATCTTGGTGCATGATTAAAATAATGTTAACCAAATCTAGATCCACCTTTTATGGAATATTTTATTATATTTGTTGGAGGGAAAAGGTATTTGACTTGGGTCAAATCCCTTGATTTGTTAAAAATAAATAAATAAATGATTTATTTATCTTTTTAAGGAAGCGGTTAGAAGATAATCAAATAAATAATGATTTATTTAATTATTTAAGGAAGTGGTTGAAAGATAATTAAATAAATAATGATTTATTTAATTATTTGTGGGTGATTTGGTCATATTTAACAAGGAACATTATCTAAATAAGATTTAAATAATTATTCCTAGAAAATAATAAGATAAATAAAGGTTTATCTAATTAATTTCTTTGTTTTGGGTTAAACATGACTAGGAATAATAATTAAATTATGGTTTAATTAATTATTCCATGAGGAAAATCAAACAAATATAGGTTTGTTTAATATTTCCTTTGGGGTTTCCTGTTTAGACCATAAACAACCTAATAAATGTGGTTTATTAAGTTATTTTACATAGTGAAAGCAATTTTACTTAGGGTAAAATTGGTCTTACATGGTGTACTTGGGTCCATATAATGATAGTAGGTTAGATGACCAAAAAACGGTGTAACAGATTGCCCCCCAGCGTGTGAGTGTTAGGAGCAAATCGTATGACCGAAGTACGTTGTAAGAACTCAATCACCAGACATCAAAAGGGAAGTCAGAGAGAGAGAAATGTGAGGTAGATAGTGTGCTGAAGGACTAGACCCCGAGGAGACGAGACTCGCAGGTGCAACAAGTCTCTTTTTATGAGAGGGTACCTGTGCTGAAGGCGGCGGGGGAGGCATACCTATGCCCGCCGAGACAAAGTACAAAAGAATAGTGTGTCCAGTAAACAAGGGACCGAACCATAGAGTACAGTCGGCATAATCATGAGCCAGATAAAAATACAATGAGGAATCCCACATACATGATGTGCCTGGGATAACAGCCAGGACTGGTACAATAATATCTGAGTACATGAGATAAATACAACCCAAATGCCCCCTGTAAATGGGGAAGGGCTCACAAAATCTGACTGATACATGCAAATCAAAGAGGTGCTGCAAGTGGCGAAGGCCAACATCATCAAATATCTGGAGCTGCATCGAAGGCTGCAAGGAAGAGGTCATCCGGGCATGTGGGGGGCTACCTGCAGGGCCACCCCCTCATGAGGGTTGAGACATCTCACACACACCCGGGGAATCATCAAGAGCTGCTGCTGGATCACTGGACCATCAAGTATACGGATCTCGATCATGCTGAAAGGAGCTGGAGAAACAATCAAGTCAAAGGGAAACAAGAGGTCCTTTTGCCTGATCCGAGGCACCGAACAAGAGTGGAAGCTGGAACCAAGGTACACCGCCCTCTAGACCTGGCTTCTGGAAGGAATGATCTGATGTCGACAGAAGGAGGTCCACCATAAGTGAGGCAATGAGAAATCCTCAACTAAGGCACGAGAGAAAATAGTAGAGCGACGGACAGACTGACACTAATGATGATGGTGAAATGGAAAGGACTGAGTAGCGAATGGACGACTTCCCTTGTTAGAGCATAAAGGGCATGAATGACATGGCAACGACTGACACAATATCATAAGGGATAGGGGACAGTGGGACTGGAATTCATAAGGTGCAACACAAGAGAGAGACCAAGCAATGAAGGATGGAGGGCTATAGCGGGGTACAAAGGGACTCGGGATAGACTCTATGAATGCGATGATGACTCAACTTGGATGCTGTAAACAAGGGTGACTTGATGGTGCTGCCACACAGTAAAGGCCCAATGGGGGACCATGAAAACATGAGTACAAGATGGTAACTCATGACGAAAATCGACACGAACAAAGACAAGTAAGGAGGCAAAATGGTGCCCCAAGTACAAGTGTCGTAAGTGAGGAAATTCGATTTTAGGGAGAGGTGAAGTGACCCTTCTTGGACAAAATGTGTCCTGGTGAAGTATCAAATCACACAAAACTAACAGATACCCATTTGAGGGCTCGGTGAGAGCTTTCCAACGGTGCAGACGGTTTATCAAACGGGGCTACGGTATGGTCGCAGCAGTTGAAAAAAGAAACATGGTTTCTCTTTTAATAAGGCAGTTTTCCCTCCAAATTCACTCATTTGCTATTGTTGCTGTGGTGAATGTAGAGAGGAGAGAAGGCCCTAAATCTTGCGGCGAGTGTAGTGGACAAACCGATCGTTGGAATCGAGATCCGTCAGTTGCAGGTAAGAGGCCTAACCTTACTCTTTCATTTTGATGGATTGAAAGTTCAGTTTAGGGCCCAGAATCTCAGAAACAGACCCTCCTTCATCTCTACGGCCGGGTCACACTTTTTGGGCCAAAAAGTGCGACCTAGGAAGCAGGTTTCAGGGCAAAAAGTGTGACCTTTCCCAGAATTGGGTAGAAAACTGCGACCTGGGAGATGAAGGGGTTTTAGTGCTGTTTTATGGCTGAGAGTTGGGTTTTTGTGTTTGGTTATGGTATTCCCGATCTGTATGCTGACAAAGATGATGTTTTTGTGCAGGTATGGCAGATTTACGGGTTAACTGGAGAGAGAGAGACCTGGGTACATTACGGGCAGAGATCCAGGCAGATCAGGGTGTCCATCGTGTGTTGGCCAGGTTTGGGGTTCTAAAGTTTTTGGAGAACCCTTTGATGAGAGTTGGAGAGCCCTTGTTGGCCCGGATTATCAGTTATTGGGATCCAGAGCATGAGGTCTTTGTAGTGCAGGGGCACGGATCGAACTGACAGTCCAGGATGTGTATTTTCTGACAGGTCTCCCGCCACTTGGGATGGTGGGAAACACGCAGCCAATATTACCGCGGGGGCGGCATATCATGGAGTTTGTGGAGCGACATTGTCGACCGGGTCTCCAAGTCAAGGGGACTTGGATACCGATCGGGGATCTAGAGAGGCTAGAGACCCGTGCAGTAGCCGCAGCGGTGCTACGTATCCTGGGAAACCAAGCGCTCCATCACATCACTAGGGGGCAGATGATGATTATGGAGAGTGTGTTGAGTGGGACCTACTATGGGTGGGCCCAAATGATGCTGGTGTCGCTAAAGCGACAGTTGTCACTCTGTAAGTGGCAAGTGAACCACGATCGCTCGTATGGGACTTTATTGTGTGCCTTCTTCTTTGAGAATATCCCGACCTTGCGGCCTCGTATACAGCTCCCAGATGGGGGCCCGAGAGAGCCCAGGATGCGCCGGTGGGGGCGGCTACTGTGTAGAGGAGGAGGAGGGGCGGTCGGGCGAGTGTTTCGACCTGAGGTCTTTGCCCATTGGGATCAGATGCCGTTATACATAGACGACTATCCCTATAGTGGGATGAGTTATTATGGGGATCCGGACTTACCACTTCCGCCTGGTCGAGTATGGGGGCCCGATGGTAAGTGATAAGTAATTATTCTTGTATGGGCATGTTAAAGTTATTGGATAGTAGTCATGGTACTGATTCATGTACTTTTGGTATGCAGATATAGCTCCGGTAAAACCGGCCGGATATATGGGACGCCCGGCAGCCTCTGGAGCTACAGGGCCGAGTGGGTCGAGAGCAACGCGCAATGAGGATGTGGCCGCCCTCCTCGAGGACATCCATCGTAGATGCGAGACGTTGCTGACCGGAGTTTCAAAGTGCGGGTGGCAAGACTTAGACGACCAGTACGTGGAGGCATGCATTGGTCTTCCCTCGGAATGGTGAGGTGTCATGCGGCGCATGGCGATGGCCGGTCAAGGCATACGTGATCTACGGGCTGCAGGGGCAGAGCCATTGGCTCGGGATCCGCCAGATAGTGAGTAGGTGTGGGGCATGTGGTGCCCCCTAGTGTGTATGTAGGGGCAGGTGGTGCCCCCAGTTTTTGAGTTTTTTGTAACATGCTATGGGCATGTCATATGTATCAGAGTAGATGGACTCTAAACACATGTTTTGCGACACATATTATGGATATGCATCGTTTTTAATGATTATAAATGTTATTGTCTTATATGAAATGTGTGTGATAAATTCCAATCTAGAACATGGTTTGCAATACTATCTACATAATGATTATGTTCTCGAGGTACATGGTTGAAAGTTATGGTTTCAAATGCACGTATCAAAATTTTCACTTGTAAAGAGCATCTAAAAAACACAGGGTTATGCACACGATAAACACCATTTAGTTGCATGACAAGAAGTAGGGAATCCAAATGAACGTGTAGATGGAGGATGCGATGGAAGAGGGCATCGACTAAGAGACCACGCACTGCATCATATTCGGCCTGATTGTTGGTGGCAGAACCAATGCAGACCCCGTTGGAGAGGACAAGGGCATGCAAGGGGGTGAAGATGGCCCAACCTGCCGAGGCTAGATTTCGGGAATAACGACTTTCACCATCGGCATAACCGATAAAGGGTGTGGACGGGGGGTCCTGCGGAATGGTGTTACAAGACAACAAATGAGGGGAGGAGAGACAATGACGGCAGCGTGAGTGGACAGAAGACATCGAGCGGCAACTGTGGGAGGGAGTGCAATGAGAAGGATGACTATGACTCATATACAAACTAGAGGGTGGTATATGAGGGCTATCAAAAGTATGCCGAGGACTCGGGCTGCGGAGGTCAACAGAGATACGGGTGGAGTGATCTCGTGTATGGGTAGAAAAGAGGTGGTCAGGCGAAACAACAGGGGAGGATGCAGGGGGACTGGGCTCCAAGTGTCTCGCAGAGGAGGATAGGTAAAGAATGGTTGTGGTAGACTCCGTCATCTGAACATCAGGGGGGGAATGTCGATGGGGGCGGGGGGATCCTCAGGCTGGCCCGAAGCATACTGCGCGAGTATGGGAGAGGCGGATTGATTCTGTTCAACCTCATACTCTCGGACTACTTCTAAAGAGGCATGGTAATGCGTCAGGTGAGGACAATGGTGGGAGTAATGGCCATGAACACCGCACAAAGCACAAGGTTTGTTGGTGCGGAGAGTCTTGGGGTTCTTGGTTACGGACGAAGAAGGAATGGAGGCTTCAGGGAACGTAGATTCAGGGAACGCGACTTTAAACATGGGCTGAATATGGGGCAACTCGGGACAAGCATGGGTGGCATGACCGGCGACATCACACAAGGCACAAGGTTTTGCGGGCGGAGGAGGGGTCGGGTCAATCGTGGTGGTCTTGTCTTTGGGTGCCCCCTTGCGAGCTTTGCCTTTCTTCCCGGGAGCCATCACGACAGGAGAAGGGTCCTGTAGAGGTGTTGGGGGCACAGTGGAAGTGGAGGAAGCGAGGGGGACCGGTTGAACCGGTGTCAAAGCCATGTAGGGTTTGGGGTGACCAGGAGGGGTAGCTGCTGGAGGATCGAGTGCAGGCCGTGCTGCCCAGGTGGGGTTAGGAGAGAGGGTGGCCATAGCGGGTACGAGTCTTTCCTGCAGGAGGGCGGGGAAAGTGTGCTTGTGTGGGGGTAATGACCAGGAGAGGACTGACTCCGGGAATGGGTTCCAAGGCGAGAGACTGATCCAGGAGGATAAAGGGGTTCAGGGATACCAGCTATAGGGGGAGGGCCAGAAGGAGGAGGTCCGGCTGGCTGAGATGAATGGCTAGGGGCGGGTTGTGGAGGGTGAGGGGGAGGTTGCTGACTAGCCGAAGCAGTCCGCTTAAGGGCAGCCTGAGACGATTGCATCATGCAAACATTCGATAAGTTGGGATCAGTGATATGAGGAGGGGGAAGATTAGGAAAAGTTCCAAGCAGGGAGGAATATTTGTAAACGTCGGGGGAGACACTGGTCAAGGAATCGACGGTTTGCTTGTTGGCTACAGAAGAGATGGTCGTTTCAGGTGAGGTCTGAGATTTTTTCTCATGATATGTCAACTGGTCAATGGTGACTATCTTTCCATTATGGGGGAAGAACATCTTGTGGAAAACCGCGGATGGGACAGCAGACATAGCATAGGTGTAGCTTCGCCCCAATAGAATGTTGTATTCTAGCGGGGCGTCGATGACTTTGACGTCAACGCAAACAGTCTTACCGACGAGGGTGATAAGACAATTACGAAACAGGCCAATGGGCTGGGAGGCATGGCCGTCCCACGCTCGAAGGGTGATCGTGGAAGGGGCCAACTCAGGGGATCCGAGTTGCTTCCAAACCGAAGCGGACATCACGCAGGTGGATGCCCCCTCATGATTATGCAGAAAGCGTGGGTCAGGGTTTGGCCCGGGATTGGAGCGGCAGAAGTAGGAAGAGGGGGATGGTCCGATTGGGTGGCGTCGAAAACAATCATTTGGTCGTCAGCAGGATCTACAGTGCCCACGACAGATAGTAGAGCCTTCTTTTGGGAAGGGCACGACTGGAGGAGTTCCAGTGTGGAAATGGCAGCAGGAGATTGCGCCAAATCATCTACTATACTATACGAATGAGCAGCTCGACCGGAAGCAGCGTTTCGACGTAAGGGTCCCTTAGGAATCTTGGTATGAACCTCGACTTTGGGTTGAGGGATATGTAAGGGGCCACTGGATGTAGAAAGAGGCTCTGTAGAACCTGAAGAAGAAGGCTCGGGGGCAGACTGAGCAGGAGGCTTGGGGTACTGGCGAGATCGAGTTTGAAGGTGAAGGTCGACGGTCGGGGAAGGATCAGAGTGCATCATAAGGATCTGGTAATCAGAGGAACCAGAAAGGGAAGGGGGAGTGGCGACCTGGTTGTCAGGCGGTTGGGTAGCCACGAATCCTTGCTGAGGGAAAGGATCAGTAAACACAGCTGGTTGGGTAGTGGCCACATTAGGAGGAGCATGAGGGGAGGCGTGTTGTCCGCGCAATGTGGCTTGAGACTCCCACATCCGCCGCATCTGGGGTAAGAGGGGACAATCGTGGGTGTAATGACCATAAACACCGCAACACGAACAAGGCTTATTTGTGCGAAGCGGCCTGTCCGGCTTGGGCTGAGTGCCCTGTTGCTGGTTGGAAGTGTTAGGGTCCACACCAGGATTGGGTCCACGGGTACCAGGGGTAGATTGGTTTGGATTTCCTCTCCGCCTTCTTTGAGAAGAAGGGGGATTAGTCGCGCCCTGCTGTGCAAATACTTGCCCTGGAGGGGGCTGTAAGTGCTGTTGCGGGTTTGGAGGAGGCAAGGGAGATGGAAGCGCATATGCTGGAGGAGTTGGCGCACTAGGCTACGGATAAAGTTAATGGTTAGGTTGCGCAACATTGAGGTAAGCAGGAGGTTGGGAAAAAGGAGGAGGCATGTCGTATCCTGGATACATGCTACCGGGAGGGGGAAGAGTGCTAGAGGTGCTGGCCCCTCCCTGAGGGAGACCATAACCCAGAGGAGGTTGAGCGTACGGATGGGAAATGGCTCCAATGATACCGTCGGCGGAATGAGATGCCCCTGGGGCGTTAGCGTCGCCGGGCCTGGGGAGGTCAGGAAGAACGGTATACACATAACCAGATTGAGCGTAGATCAGGTCATATTTCAAGGCTATTTGGAGGGCGGCTTCTTCGGTTTGAGGAAAGTGAGAGGCGACATCTTTGCCGATAGGAGCTAAGAGGGTGTGAAGGAACCAATCCATGTAAACCCGATCTTCAAAGGGGGGGGGCTCGACATAAGCTCCGTCTTCGTCGCCATTCCTGAACATGGGCGGAAAGGCGGGTCGAAGAGGTTTGCTTGAATGAAGTCAAGAGCTCCGTGCTAGTATCGTATCGGAGAGGGAGCTGGAAATAAGATAAAAAGGCTTGGGCAAGGGTCGCAAAGGTGGTATGGGAAGAGGTGGCTTGGTCAACATAACATTTAGAATCTTCGCCGGTAAGCGTGCGTTGGAACAAACGAAGACGGATGGAGTCATCGGTAATAGAATTGGAGGAACACCACATGTGGAAAGCTCGGACGTGATTGGTTGGATCTTCTCCTGCAAGGCCTTCGAACTTAGGGATGTTGGAGGGGAGCTTGGTTGGCATAGCAGGCCAACCAACATCGTGGCGGATAGGGTCATTGATCAACTGATTGAAATCGGGGAGGCTGAGGCCTGCAATGTACGGCAGCAAGGGTATGGCCAAGGTAATTCCTATGGCGGTTCCGCTAGTAGTGGTTCCAGCATTAGGGCCTGGAGCACCGCTAACGTTAGGTCCTGGACTAGACATAGTGAAGGTGACAGGGGGAGAACCAGGAGGAGAGGGAGAACCCAATGAATTAGAAGAGGAGTCCGAGTGTGGACTCGGAGGAGGACTGGCTCGACGGCGGCGGGACGGAGCAGGTCGATCAACCGGAAACTGAGGGTGAAGGCCAAGAAGTCTCCAGGAAAGGCGCCTTGGGGGTGCAATGATGACGGGAAGAAGGAAACCGACAAGGGAAAACAGGGACAGAATCAAGTGAGGTCAAGGGCAGAAAATGTGCAGTGACAATTGATTTTAGAGTCTTTGCCAGGAAGTGTTAACCAGGCGCTTCTTCACTTAGGGTCAGTGTGTGGCGTGCGTTAATTTTAATTTTTAAACCCTTTTCATTTTGAGAGCAAGAAAATGTGTGCTGCGTAACTGAAAATAAATATGCAGAGAACAGTATATAATGCTGAAATAACAGAAAAATAATAGCTACTATTGCATCAATTCAACCCAAGAAGGCGGGTTTCTCAAAACTAATGTAAAAAAGGGCAAAAATCTAGTCGAAACACACTTAAAAAGAGGCCAATAGATCTAGGGTCAAAAGGGACAGGGATCTAAAGGATAAAGCTGCTGAAAAGAGGTGCAGATCACAGCCAAGAGACAGAGGCAAGGTGGCTGGAAAAAAGGGAAGAAATCAGCAAAAAGTGGAAAGGATAGGGAGGAGGTCCTAAAGAGAGGTCCAAACAAAATGACAAGAGGTGATTTGAAAGGAAGGAAGGCTGATTTAAAGGGATCTGAGGAGGAGGTTCCAGATCTGAAAAAAGGAAGGCTGAAACTCTGAAAAACAGATGGCTGAAACAACTAAAACTCTTCCACAAAAAGTGGAGGGTACTAAGGCCCTAGGGGGCTAGGTTCCCACTTAGATGAGTAAAAACAGATCAGAAATTGGTCAAAGCAGGCTGAGACAGAGGCTGGAAAACCCTGACAGAAGCTTTAGCAAAACCCAGAAAAATTGCAGAAAAACCACTGAAAAATTGGCAGGTCACAGGTTCTGACTTGTTTTCAGTGCAGGTCACAGAAAAGAGGCTGAAAAGTGCGACCTGGAGGTCCAGGTCACAGGTTATGGGCCAAAAATTGCGACCCCCCATTCCGGTTGTCTCGGCGGCATATTTTCAGAAAAGTTTCCGTCTCAGTTGCGGCTGGTGTCGCTTACCTGCGCAATAGGGCCAGAAACACACGGAAGTTAGAAATTTTAATGTCTTAGGGTTTTATGTGAGAAAAAAAAATAAAAATAGGAAAAATAAACAGCTGAAAAGAAACCCTAGGGTCTGAAGTAGCTGGATATGCGGGAATATGAAAAACGACAGCGGTCGTGAATTAAAACCCGTGTGGAGTCGCCATTTGTTAGTATGAATCCTTTGTCGAAGTGTACGAAAAAGGACCACTTTAGCTACGCATAACTAATAGCCCTAACAACAAAAGTGGCTGCCAATATCTTCAGATATGCGGTTAGTTGAACAAAAAGAGCTGCAAAAAACCAGATCTATGCATGGAAAGACATTAAGCAGAAAAAACAAGGGTTTGATCCATATACCAATAGACAAGACAAGAACAATTTTTGAAAGAATTTTTATATTAATTGGGCACCTGGGAGGAAAACAAGAAGGCGTATCCAATTCTCCTCAGTGGGATGGGTTCTTGGAAGTCCTCAGCACTTCAGATCTAAGATTTCTCTCTCTTGTTGGTGCAGAAAACCCGATGCAAAGAATATAACTCAATGGGAGCTCACACAGCAAATGACAGAAAAATGTGACCAAGTGTAAAGATCCAGAGTGATCTAATAGGCAACAAAAGGTGAGGAATGGTAGGAAAAACCCTCCTATTTATAACAAAATATTGGGTCATTCTAGATCTTGGTGCATGATTAAAATAATGTTAACCAAATCTAGATCCACCTTTTATGGAATATTTTATTATATTTGTTGGAGGGAAAAGGTTTTTGACTTGGGTCAAATCCCTTTATTTGTCAAAAATAAATAAATAAATGATTTATTTATCTTTTTAAGGAAGCGGTTGAAAGATAATTAAATAAATAATGATTTATTTAATTATTTGTGGGTGATTTGGTCATATTTAACAAGGAATATTATCTAAATAAGATTAAATAATTATTCCTAGAAAATAATAAGATAAATAAAGGTTTATCTAATTAATTTCTTTTTTTTTGGGTTAAACATGACTAGGAATAATAATTAAATTATGGTTTAATTAATTATTCCATGAGGAAAATTAAAGAAAATGGGTTTGTTTAATATTTCCTTTTGGGGTTTCCTGTTTTGACCATAAACAACCTAATAAATGTGGTTTATTAAGTTATTTTATATAGTGAAAGCAATTTTACTTAGGGTAAAATTGGTCTTACATGGTGTACTTGGGTCCATCTAATGATAATAGGTTAGATGACCAAAAAATGGTGTAACAATCTAGACAAAGTGTGCGTGAGTATTCAAATTCCCTTAATACCTAAAAATGTTTGGATGGAAGGGGACATGTTTGCTAAGGTGTCGCAACTCAGACTGGAGGACTGCGACATTGCGGATGTCGATAAATTTTTTGAACTTGCACCAAAGTTGTACCTAGATCACGTCACATATGAAGGAGGCATCATGTGCCTCGAGCCAAAGAGATGGGTGCTAGGTCTAAATAAGGAGGGCTTGCTAAACTTCCTACAAATTCATCATTTTGGGCACAACCTAATAAACGAAACATGTGTCTTGAAATTGCTTGCACTGGTGCATGATGATGTGTCGTGGTTGGGAGAGCACATCCCCATTGATGTTGCCTTGATCCGTAGGATCACAGGTCTGCCTGCTAAAGTCGCAGACCCCATTTTTGATTTCGGTGGTAAAGCCTACAAGAAATTTGTGGTGGATCAAATTAAGACTAAATACCAAGTCTCACACAAGAGCCGAGGCTTCATTGTCAGTGTGATAAACGACATAGTATTTCAATTTGGCACTATCCTCTTAGCCTGTAAGGTTAGGCGCAAGTGCTGACCAAAGGACTAGCTATCTGTGCAAGGAGTTCCTTGAAAATATGCGTGAATAGGAGGAAGGAAAGCAATTCCATTATTCTTGGTAATTACTGTTGATTGCGCTGATTGGGTGGAAGACCCCCAAGAAAAACTAGTTTCCTATGATCAAACCCCAAATGTGCAAGGCTACGTGCTGCGCCACATTATGGAACTCTTAAGAATTAGTGTGCGCCAAGGAGAATAAATTTTTCTGGATCCTGTTCGATGCATCCCTGTATCAAGCGATACAGTCAAAGCCATGATTGTCACCCAAAATTTATGATCAATATAGGATAGTAGCTAGCTTCAAGGCTACGTTCAACAACATGCATATCCACGCAAAAAGTGACATGGAAGTGGTGTGGTACGAGTTACCATCCTTAGTTATAGAGGATGATTTACTCAGAATAACTGCAGAATGACCACCAGCATGGCTGACCCTGAAAACACCAATGAAGCCGCCCACTGGTTCTCAACCAGAGAAAAAACAGAGATAGTCACTGAGAAGCCTGTTGAAAAAGAAGCCACAGCAACCACAACTGGTGAATCTATTAAACTTGAAAAAGAAGCGGAGCTAGAGAATAATGGGTTTGTGCCGAAAGACACAGTAGAGGAGGTAGCAACACAGACATCCAAGGGAACAAAACATGACTCTCAGTTCGTTTTTGGATCAAGAAAAAATGGAAGGGCTCTAAAGAGGGTGGCGAGGAGATCTTGACATTGACGGAGGACGATCTAAATAAAATTTCTAACGTACTCACGTCTGCGACCGAGGATCGTTGGACTGATATGGAGGTGCATTATAAGACTGCGTTAGCGATTGTTCAAGTGGGAATACAAGAACTCAAGGTGCAAGCGATCCTGATACAAGCAAGCATTGCTTAGGAGAGCCAGACCATCACACAAGTTACCAGTGCGCAACCATTAGACATTATGTTTCCAGCCACCAGGGATGCCCATCTTGTAAAAATCCCCATGCCAGCTATTCATGTGGATGCAAGCTGATGTGCCCAATTCCGTGGTACAGGTGATATAAATATAAATATTTCTTTTTTACCTGTAGGGAAGCTGAATGTGACGCATACAACGATCTTTGATGAAATTTAGTTTAGAGAGGTTGTTGCTCACACCACTATAATGGAATCCCAGAAGCAGGCCAAGGAAGCACATAAAAAACAACAAGCAACAGAAGTATCATGCCGCATAGCCAAAGCCCAGCGTGCTGCGCTAGAGGAAAAAATCCATCAAGTCTGTCGTGATGTTCTAGCAGTGTTAGCCACAGCTACCCCAGAATAAAATTTTGAATGATGGGTTGCAGCCTTGAAAGCATCATGGGCTGAGGTGGAGACCGTCATAGAATAACATGAAAATCTAATCGTGGACTTGCAAAGAAAGTTGCAGCCTGAGACTCCACCAGAGGTTTGCGCCCAAAGAGTAGTAGAAGTAAAACAAGCCCGAGACAGTATCGTTATTACATTCAGATAGTGTTAAAATCTGTTGGATGAGGATTATGGGCGTATGGACGTCTGTGCAAAATGATTCGATAGTTCAGTAGCTACGAAATGAGCTGCATCAGAAGGAACAACAATTTGTAGGGAACTGAATGGTGGCTCCAATCCTTATTCTCCCACAATTCCTAGCTCATCTGTAAGAGGGCCAACTGATACAGATGGATATTGAAGACCTGCACCGAAAATAATAGTTGTTGGAGGCACATATGTAACCATGGGCTGAGGAAGCTCTTCAACTTTCACAGAATTTGGACACCACTTTAAGGTAATTCAGCAGACACAATGCAGCATATAGATGGCCACTGAAGGGCCTACTACATAGAAGTTATTTCAGCAAGCACAGGGTGCTATGGCACAAATTTTGGAGATGGTTCTCCCTCTAAAATCTTATGTCAGTGCGTTCCAAGATAAGCTTGAGGAGAAGATGCCTCAGTGACTCGGGACGAGTCACATGTTTATGTTGGGGGGATGTTGGAGTGAGGTCCCCCCACTTTTTGGTACCTTTTTGTATAAATTTTGTATATTTGCGTTGCGAAAATGATTCAAGGAGCTTTGGGGCGGGTCAAAGTCCCTATTTTTGATGTAAATTGATTTAAGAGTAAATTGTGGGCCTCAAACCATGGTTTGAGACCATAGTATCTGCGTGCTAGACTTCATATAAATATATAGATCGAGTCTAAGGAAAGTAGCTAGACTTAATATATATATATATATATTGAGTCTAAGGAAAGTATTTGTAATACTTTGTAAAGGTTTGTCTAGGCTGGGTAGAAAGGTTGTTGCTACCTGTGTGCACGAAGACCTAGTCCTGGTTGTGTGCGGACTCTGCTGGCTATGTGCATGAAAGGGTTATGTGTAAGGGGAAAGTATGATGTATTGAAAGGACCTGAATTAATTCAAAGGCAGATTTTGGTGAAATTATTGTGTTATTAATCTAAGTTATCTATCTACTATTTCTATTTTGTGTAAGATCACAATTTTTTTTTGTTGCATATTTATCATTGCACAAGGATATATGTTATGGTTATTTATGCATACTGATGGTTGATAAATCTGCTTAATTTATTATGCATTGTTGAGATCTAAGTCTAGTTTGTGTTGAAGCAATATGTGATTATGTCTTAGTCTGTTAAGCATTGCGCGCATATATTTATGATTGATATAAACCCACAATGGATCTTCTTAGGGTGACTTCATTATTTTCTTCCTCGAGGTGCGGAAACATGGTTCTAGTACCCCACAACTGCTTTGGGTGAGAATTTTATCTGCGCAAGTAGGTCATTGCTGAAAGGGCCAGTAGTTGGAGGGTTTTTTTGGTTGCATGATAAAATCTGAACCTAGGTCAGGATCCTTCAAGACATAAATATTCATGGAGTCGATTGGAGAGATTGACCCGAGGCTTCCTGACCATGGGTTTTGACGACCTAGATGACATATGGCTGGAGATGGTGATGGCACAGGAGAGGGTGCATGACCTGACTTTGCGCAGGGCAACGCTTGCTATTGCGGTTGTTGCTCCTATACTGGAACCGAGTACTCACATGGGTCCAGAGTACCCACCAAGCGGGGCTAAACCCTAGAGATTTTACATGGTCAGGGAAATAACCCATTATGAGGATGCTTCCCCTGTATTGATGAGATGTATATTTTTTGATTGACATGATGGTGAGTGACCTGTTTTTTATACTGGGACATTTTTTTTTATGTATATATCCAATATGTATTTTTTGGTGGCTCTTATGATGTGTCTATGGTTGTTATTATCTTGTGATGTTTGTATATGTTTATGATGAATGTTATGTACTTATGATGGATGTTTATGCTTTATGATTTTGTTTTTTATGGATGCTGGTTTGTATGAGATTCATTCCAGTCTAGGATATGGTTAGCTATGTAATCGGCTACCTGATTTTGATTTATTGGTATATGTGTAAATTTAATGTGATCAAAGTGATGACTCAACCATCATGCATGAAAGTATCACCTAAATAGGTGTGAATCACATAATTGAAAATCTTGGTTTAACTACGATACCACTAACTGGGAATCAAAAAGACATGCAGATGGCTAATCCCATAGTTGGAGGAATCGCTTAAAAGTGCAATGAAGAGATCATATTCTGCTTTATTATTGGTAGCTGATCTGATACATACTCCGCTAGTGAGGAATGATGACTAATCAAGAGATTATATGGCCTAGACAATTGTTGATAGATTTTGTGACCATCGAGAGGCTCCATCAGTAAATCCAAAATAGTGGATGGGGGGACGATCCATCTGTTGACACAAGAGAATGTTTTTAGAACAATTCCATGATTATTTTCATCATCATAAAAAATTTTACATTCAATTTATCGCTAAGGCTGATACTTCCTCCCCTATGGGTGGAATTATTTGAGGTAGATCCCATTAATGGGATTAGCTAGGCATGTACTGTCGGGATCAGATAGAATGTATGCTCCTTTGAGGAGGTAGTTTTTGATGATGTAAGGACCCTTCCATAATGTTTCTAACTTCCCAGGTCATAAGGATTCTTTTGAAACATTGTAGCGGAGGACTATCTCCCCCTATGAAAATAAGAGAGGGGTGATGTTGCAGTCGAATGATGCTTTTACTCTTTTCTTGTGAGCCTCATTATGTTTGAGAGACTCTCCTAGAATTTCATCAATGAGCTCTAATTGTACTAACCGTTTCTCTGAAGGTTGGGTATCAGTGAGGATTTCGATAGTTGCATGTAAGTCGTGGATTTCGCGTTCAATGGGAAACACGATCTCCACTCCATATACCAATTGGAAAGGTGTGAACCTTGTTGAGGATTAAAATGATGTGCGCTATTCTCATAAGCTTTAAAAGACAATATCGTTCCAGTTAGTTTTATGGTTGTCGACCATATTCTATAACATTGTTTTGAGTACTTTGCTAATAGCTTATACCTGGCCATTGGACTGGGAGTAGTATGGTGACAAAAAATTGTGTGTAAATCCTAGATCATGGGATAACTCCTCGAATATTTCATTCTAGAAATTATTTCCATGGTCGGAGACTAAATCCTTATGCACACCGAATTGTACAATGACATGGTTGAAGAGAAACCAAGCTACAGTTTCTGCCCTGTCGTTGCATGTGGGCATGGCTTCTGCCCATTTTGTGAAATAGTTTATGACTACAATAATGTATTTGTGGTTTCCAGATGAGTAGAGTTGCAAGTCATAAATTTTATTCCCCATTTACAAAAGGGACTTGCTACAATGACCAGGTTTAAAGGATCAAGGGGTGCTCTTACCTTGTGGGCGAAGCGTTGGTATTTCTCGCACCTTTTGACTACTTGAATGCAATCATGGAATAGGGTGGGACAAAAATAACCATCCCGCAAGAATTTTTGGGTGGTGGCCATCCATAAGAGGTGGTCGCCAAAGCCCAGCTATGGTAGTGATTTAGGGCTCGTTTAGCTTGGTCGTGTGTGAGGCATCGATGTAAAATAGTGTCAATCCCTATTTGAAAAATGACGTCCCCATGAGAAGGCACCTGGGGGCTTGATGGTGTATGTGTCTTCAGTCGTCACGGGTGAGCTATGGTTTGAACTTTTGGGTTCACAAGAATATAAGGATGTGTTGTACCAAGGGTACTCGGTCGTCACTAAGAATATATGTTCATCTAGTAGTGAGTCATTAACTGGGGATCCTTGAGTCGTACTTGGGAGATCAGTGATGAACTCAGATAGCATTAATGCTTTTTTTCTCTTGGGGGAGCTGAACTGTAGGTCGAATTCCTGCAGCATAACTACCCATCCAGTGTACTTATGATTCATCATACGACGAGTTAGAAAATATTGCATGGGGTTGATATTTGATATTTTCTATGACTGTTGTAGTCCTTAGGATGATGTAATGTCGAATATTTTGTACTGCGTGTACTAGGGCGAGGGAAGTTTTTTCTTTTGGATTGTACCATAAAGAAGGGCCAGTTAGGTTCTTGTTGATGTAATAAATTACGTCCTCTTTATTATCTGGTCCTTCTTGGACTAACACCCCATATATGGTTGTATCTGATGCAGATATATATAAGATGTGGTCTTTGTCATAATTGAGTGGGCTGGTAAGGGGGGCTAAAGACAAGGCTTCCTTCAATGCCTCTAATGAATTTTGAGCCTGATCATCCCATTTGAATGGAATGTCTTGACGGAGTATGCATATGAGTCCTTGCGCACGAGTGGCATAGTCGAGGACAAAGCGTCGTAAGAATTGTCCTCTCCCCTGCAGGGTTTGAAGTTGCTCGAGAGTTTCAGGTGGTAGTGCTTCTTTTATTTCATGTACCTTAAGGGGGTCAACTCTAATTCCTTGTTGGAATACTATTAATCCTAAAATTCTACCTACATTAACGTATAAGACACACTTGAGGGGGTTCAAGTGTAGGTCGTAGTGTCGGCACCATTGGAATACTAACCGTAACTCCTCCAGATGATCACATTGTTTCTTGGATCATACTGTGATGTCATCCAAGTAGGCTAAGATGAGGTGAGCCAAATCATTGAAGATATAACTCATGGCCCATTGAAAGGTGGCTCCAACTTTCTTAATACGAAAAGACATATCTTGATATGTGAACGTGCCCCAAGGGGTGGTGAATTTAGTTGTATACTGATCCGTATGTCATATTTGAATTTTATTGTATCTTGAGAATGCATCCATGAAGGACAAGGCCTCATGACTAGCACAACCATCAATGACTTAGTCTATGAAAGGGGTAAGGTAGTTGTGTTTGGCACAAGCTTTGTTTAAATATTGAAAATTAGTGCAGACTCGGATGGTGCCCTTTTTTTTCATGATGGGTATAGGGTTGGAAACCCACGATGTGTAGGATTTTGGGTAGATGAATCCAGATTTATGAAGCTTGTCTATCTCTTGTTTTATCGCTTATCCTTTGCATGGGTGTATTTGACGCTTCTTTTTGCAGACTGGTGATACGTCAGGCTAGGTGTCAATATGGTGTTCTACGATGGTGGGGCTTATCGCTATAATTTTTGAATAATCTAATATGAATATATCCCTGTACTCTTGTAATAAGTCTGTATAAGTGACTACCTCATCTGGGCAGTATGTTGCCCCTAGCGAGATTTATTTGGTTTATGTAGAAATTATAAAACAGGCATGTATATCTTGGATTCACCCGATCTAACAATGTACTAAAGTTAAATATTTAATCTCTTCTACAAATATTTTGCAGAATTAAAAACATAATCACCAATAACATGAACATGAAGAAAGATCAATCACACACAACACAGATAATTTCCCGGGGAAAGTTTACAGCTAAAAACCCCACTATCTTCTATTGTATATTATATCATGGATCATGAAACAATTACGTACCAACTATTCTCACAAGATCCCTCAGTACATCATCTAATTTTCTCACAATGGCAAACAAAAATTTTCAAATCGCTTAGCTAATTTACTGTCTCCAGACAAGCTCCCTTCAGTGCGCAATCCCTGCTGAAAGCAATCCCTGAATTGATGCCTTTTTGCCTGCCTTGACTGCACAAGTATCATGGGAACATCCAATGTGTGTGAGCTTGCATGTGTGCAAGAGGATAATGTCACACCTGATATTTATCTGCCCTTTCATGTAGAACTCAATTGGGTCTCCACTGGATCTGACATGCATGCAGTTAATAATAGTAAATCTTCAGTTGCATGTGAGATCACTACATGTCAATTAATTAATATTTAATTCACTTGATCTCTCACTAGTGTATATTCAGTTACAACTAGCACAAATGAGTTTAACTCACTCAACCGAGTTAAACTATTTACAACTTGCACAAAATCATGCACCATTGTACTTCCAACTTTGTTACAACTAGAATCACTTAGTTACAACTAGAATTATTCTGCATGTCCCAGCAACCAACCTCTAACTCGAAATTCACTTAGCTAACTGATTTTCCACTTCAGTTAACTATTTTAAAGTCCACATTGAGAATAGCTTATAATTTAATGTTCATCTAAAGTAAGGGATACTAAAAATAGACTTGCACCTAAAAATAGCCTGTGGGCCCCACCCTAGTGTAGGTGCTTAATTTTCACTAGGATCATGGGTGCCAAAAAAGTTTCTTATTGAATCTCAACACTCCCTCTCAACAAGAAAGGGATTATCCTTCACCTCTATCATATCTCTAAGGTATTTGAATTTTCTCCTAGTGAGCGCCTTTGTCAAAATATGTACATCCTGATCTTCAGTGGGAATGTACTAAAGCAACATAATACCCCTCTACACACAATCTCTAAGATGATGGTACCGGATATCTATATTCTTGGACCTACCATGAAGCACAGGATTATAGAGAGTTTAATGCAACTTTGATTATCACAATGAATCACTGTCAAATCCATTTGAGGACCAAAAAAACCAACCAATATCTTTCTCATTCAGATAGCCTTAGATGAAGCTTGAATTGCTACCATGTATTCTTCTTCCACTGAACTGAGTGTCGCAGATCTCTGCTTCCTGTTGTACCAAGAAACAACTGTATATCCAATGCTAAAGATCCCCCTTGATGTGCTCTTTCTGTCTGATGGACTTCCAACCCAATTTGCATCTTTGAAACCATGCAACTTCACTCCATCCATCTCTCTGTACCATAGACCATACTCTGATGTGACCCTCGGGTATCTCAGGACATGCTTCCCCACCTTCCAAAAGAGCTTGGTAGGCTTAACCATATCTTGACTCAGCTAGTTAACCGCATAGCAAATGTCCATTCATGTGTTCACTAGATACATTAGCAAACCCACTAACTGTCGATAGATAGTAGCATCACTACCTTTCCAGACATAGCATCCTCTTTCCTCGAGTTTCCTGGAAGAGGAGTATCCATGGGTTTTGAGCTCTCCATGTTAAATTTACTCAGTATCTCCTTTGCATACTTGCCTTGAGACACAAAAATTTCACCATCTCGCTGCGATATTTCCAATCGAAGGAAAAAATGGAGGCTCGTATCCTTCATTTCGAACTCCCTTTAAAGATCATCCTTGCCTTTGTGTATCAGCTGCTCATCACCAGTCAAAATTAAATCATAAAAATAAAGAACAATGATCAATAACTTACCCTCAACCACAATCTGTGTAACATTCCAAATTAGGAACAACTACACTATTGGGAATATCTCAAGGTATTACCAATGTGGAGTTCAACAATACATAAACATGAGGCGGAAAATAGCAGTGAATGCATTAAAATGAAGAATTTCGGAAGATCTACATAACCATTACATTAGATAATAGTAGCAAAAAATGTGTACAATATCTTGAGGAAATGATCTCTCAAGTTAAACAATGCCTCCTCAATGAAGCATGTACATGAAATATGGAGAAATACTGCTATATAAAAGAGGCTCTGGCTATGACTGTGAAATGCTTGAAGAGGAACTGCTGCAAAATGTAAATAATACATAGATGTGAAAATAATGGCTCAAATAAAGAAGGGGGAGAAAGATCTCAACCCGTGAAAACATACAATACACAATCCTCAAAGGGATTGGCTGAAATATACTCAAAATGGAAAATCTGCAGAAACGCCAGAGTTTCTGGGTAGCTGCAACAACTCAAGAACTGGAAACAAATGGAGAAGACTGAAGATGATGAAATCAATGACAATATCTCCTCCAATGGATCTCTAGAATGAAAGGTTGATCCTCTCACCTAAGATCTCACCCTTCAAACATGTGGAGCAAGTCTCCACTGCAAACACACTTAGAAATAATGCAGTCTAGAGAAGGAACTGTGCTATTGGTGAAGAGAAATGCTTGGACTTGATGCCAAAGTCTACAATAAGCTCCAGGATATCTCCAATCTGATATCTCAAAGGAAAGAGAGGCTCCTCCTCTGAAAATAGCTGATAGAAGTGATGTAGTGAACCCTCACTGCAACACCCAGCAATGCAACATTACTCTGCTGCAGAAATAATGTTGTCTTGATGGAGGATACTTGGCCTCAAGCCTAGATGTGAGGAAAATCTGAGCAGTCCCTCAAGAGGCCTCTCAAGATGGTGAAAGAATCCTAAACAGGAATTCCTCTCGGCAATTCTTGCTAAACAGCAGAGAATGCTCAATTGTCTACATAAACAATGAAATCAATAATCCATAGCATGAGAAACAATGGTTGCCTTGCCCTCCTTTTAAACAGGTGAAAGCTCTCTCTCCATGGGCCCCATCCATTATGGTTTCCTCCACCAAATATCCTCTTCCTCATTCACACTGCGCTTTCTTCTAAAGTAAGCCACTCCTCCTATGGCAGCACTGTTGACTTGGTCAAACTTGACCTTGTCTTCATGTATTTTCCCCTTTTCACACTTGAGGGTGCAAAATCAAGTTCTTATGTCTATCCCTTTCCACATGTGAGGTAATTTATTCATGTTTTCAATAAACACAGGCCTCCTTACCCATTTATTTGGCTGCAATATGATAAAATAAAAATTTTAATATTCCATTTAGCCATGTGCTAAAATGGGAATATTACAATCTGGTATAGGTTTTCATCTGCTTCACTTTTGGTTAATCCCAGTCTGGTGAAATAGCTATCTATCTGAGTGTACCAGGCACGGGGTGCTTGCTATCATGTGTGGCAAGGGAGAAGGACAATGGTCCCTCAATAGTGACCAATGTAGTTTGACCCTCAACTGCAAAAGAGTATGACAAAAAGTGTGGCTTCTCAACCACTTTCTTGCTATCCTACTCTCCTCAAATGTATGGAGAAAGTGAGTGATGTATGGTGCAAGGTGAGTATGTTCTCCAAAATACATTTTCCTCCCAAGTCCTCCTAGGGAGTGGCTACTGTTATCACTCTAGTAAATTTTCTATCAGAAATATTTAAAAATTTGTAACTTACTAGAGGTAACCAAGAACCTCTTTTAGAATTTAGGATCTAGCCTTCCTCAGTTCTGGAGAGGGATCTCTCCTTAAGATTTAGCTTTTTTTTGTAATGGATTTTAGGCTAGCTATGAGTGGAAAATTTGGTTTGATTTTTTGAATGTTGGTGGGAATAAAGTACTACGAGGGAGACCATAGAAATATCCACCTAACCATTGGGAAATGGAGTCAAATTTATAACAAACAAGACTAGAAAACTAAGATCAAAAGAACATATATACTAAGGGCAAGATAGATGATCTTTAGAGGGTTTAAAAATGATATTTTGATGAATTGGTATGATCTGGACTAAGGGCAATTAAGAATCCTTAGATCACAGAAAAGGAAGAGGTAAATTGAGGTCAAACAAGAGTAAAGAGCAATTAAGAATTCTAAAGTCTGGAAATTAGCAGAAAACATAAACATGAAAACTAGTAAAAACAGAGAGATTTTTACGTTGATTCTGTAATACCTTTCTTAGTTATTCATTTAAGATATAAAATAACACAATATGTATGAATGAAACTTAAATAAATAAACAACGAAAACTGGAAGATAAAATACTCATCTGATCAACACGAGGATCACTAGTTATGATGTCTATTTGCTTCAATTTCTAGCCTGCTACTTCAACTTAACTCACATAAAATCCCAATTTTTCAACAAAAAATTCTATAGTAGTCTTGATAATTTTATTCCACACTAAAATAATTCAAAGAGTGAAGTATTTATACAAATTCTAAACTAGAATATCTTGAAAAAATATGAAGATTGGTTCACAAATATCTCTAACTGTTTTTACATAAATAGAACTTAAGTAAAGGACACTCAAGAATAATGCATCTATTTGGCACTATTTTTTATGGATAGGTTATGACTAATAGGAGAATTCGAATTTGATCCAACTCTTAGTTGATGATGAGGCATCCGAGTCACTAACTGCTTCCTTTCTTTGTGCATTCTGCTCCAGCAATTCGACAAACTTGGGGTCTAATGATATCTTTTTTATTTATGAATACCAAATATATATGTAAAATGTGAAATATTTTATTGTAGATAAATATGTTGGTGAAATAAACCTCTTTCGGTTTCCTAACATTCCTCTCCATCTGTTCACAATAGGCTCTGCACAAAGATGTCTAAAACAGAGTTTTACAGAGTCTGAAAAATAGGCTGTAAATATGTGCATGTATCTCTCATTCCGAAATGAATGTGCAACAAGTGAGATAGTTTTTTGTAGATGGGTCACTTAGGAACAAAAACCTCCTTCATTTTTTAAAGATGTTTTTTTTATTGGCCACATCTTCTATGCAAAATGATGACTTAACAGGAATTTTCTGCAAAACGTTCTGTCCACTATTGTTTACTATTTCCCAATCCATAATGGATTTTAGAAAAGTGAGAGAGGTTTTTGTAGATGGTCCTCTTAAGAACATTAACCTCCTTCAGTTTTGAAAAATCCATCTTGGATTGGTCAAAATATGTTCTGTACAACAATGACGTAAACAGGAAATTTGTGCAAAAAATGTCCTTTCTTGCTCTCTTTTTCATCTTTTCACCTTTTTGTTTCTTTTAACTGTTTTACTTTCACTTTAGATAAAATTCATTGTTGGTGAAAGTATTTTCATCTCTTTTTACCATTTTACTGCCTCTGTATTCACTTTCACTGTTTACCTTTGACTGCTCTTGTAACTTTGTTTTAACTTTCACTCTGACTTTTACCTGATACACTTTAACCACTAATACTCTTTAACTGTTATGTTTTCAATGTCATTGTGAATTCTAATTTCAATTTTACCATTCACTATGAAAACTTCATCATTCTGATCTCTCTCTAAATTGATTTTGTTCTTTCTTTGTATGCAAAATGTTTGTTGAATGAAGATATTGAGTTAAAATCTGAGAATTTGGAGCAAACAATTTTGTCAACTCGTATTGAAACTGTTGGCCCAAATCCATATTTTGATAATAACCTGCAAAAATCAAACAATTTTTTAATGAAATTCAGGTCTTCAGGGAGGTGATTGAAGGCTTTTTTGAAAGACTTCTAGAATGAGATCATTCTGTGGAGGTTTAAATATGTTTTTTAGGAATTTTAGGTAGCTACCGCAAGATTAGACTGTTTGCAGGAGTTGTTCACTTTAACAGAGATGAAACTGAGAAATTGAGGCTAAGGATGGCTTATTTTGGGATTTTTTGCTCAATTAGGTTTTATGAATGGAATATAAAGGTAATTCAGAGGTTTCAGTTGTTCAGATCCTTGAATTTAATCTTTAAACTGTGAAAATTGAGGAAATTGGCTTTAAAAAGGTTCACAGTCGAAAACAGGGCTTTCTGAGAAAATTGGTCAGGGAGGCTCAGAAATGGTGTCTTTGAGTAGTTTCTGAAGGTCGAAGGTGTAAATGATATGAAAAATGATAAAGAAACGAGGTTAAAACCTTATTTTTTATGGATCATATGAGTATTAATTGCACGTCATGTCGACATGGCGGGAGCGGTTTTTTATTTGAAAAGAAAACCAGTAATGGTATTCGCATTGCTTTTGAGCAGTAAGTGGTTTTGAGCTTGAGAAATGCGATCCAATATAATTCAGACACGTAGCGTATGGCGGTTTCTCAAAACAACTTTTTCCGCAATTTTTTTTGGGAACTTTGGTCGATCACTTTAAAAATGCGAAATGAGCTGTGCACCGTCAGATGTGGCGGAGCAGAGCAAACAGTTGGGATTTGATTGAAAGATGCAGGGTAAATGTAGTGGGGACAGGGTTTTAGATATTAGCCAGAGATATGGTGAGTGAAGATATACGGTTGAAGTTTAACCTGATGAGGAGTGGTGGGGACGGGGGTATATGTTATCGGGTTAGATGTGGACCATTAGATTTAGAGGGATGATTGAAGATCAGATTACTAATAATCAATGCGATGGGGGAAAGATAGGGGGCTGGGGATTGTTCATCACATCCGATGACAACCGTCGGATCAATGGGATGAGGAGATCGGATGGTCGATATAAAATCCGAAGGCGATAAGGGATTTTTAACCAAGGTTATAGCTTTGGTAAAAGGTGTATTTATCAAGAAAGTAGAAAAGGTTAAGGTTTTAACCTTGGGGTTAAGGGAAATCGGGAAAGGGGAATAGGATTTCTTTGAAGTTTAGCTTAAATTAAACTTTGGGTTTTATATTTTTGTTTTAAACACATATAAACATGTTTAAATATTTCTTTGTATTTTTATTATATAGTTAATTAAATCAAATCGATTTAATAACCATAGAGGGCGGGATATTTGAATAATGATATTTTTAGCCGAAGGGGGTTTATTTTGGGTATTATTAAAACATGTGAGGATAATCAACTTTGGATAAAGTTATAGTAATGGGTTTTTGGGGCTATTTAATAAAAAGGAGTTATATTAAATAGGAGAATGATAATTAATAAGGAGTTAAATAAAATATGTTAGGTGTTAATATGAAAAGGGAAAAGTGAATGCTCAAAACATACCATTATAACCAATAAAAGTGAAGATTAAAGAAAAACTTGCATTTATGATAATTTCATCACTTCTACTTAGGATAAAGGTTATTTTGTGGGTTTTATATTTCATAAGATGTAGGAAGTTAATCAAATGGGATTAGAGCATCATTGAGTAAAAATGAGGTCTTTACTTATGATTTTTCATGGAAATGAATGCATGAATGGAAAATGATGTGATTTTTGGGATTAATATAACAACTTAACATTTTCAACTAGTCAGCCATAGAGCCTTGGGTTCGGTCCCAACAGTAGTCAAGGAAATGCCTTGAGCCTTTCTGAATAATAGTTTAGAATGGTAAATGGCCATGGGGAAGGGAAGTTAGTTATTTGCAGCCCTGGTGAATAATATTTACAATGATGCTTCTCACCTTCTTCTACCTACCCAATTTTAACTGCTAACATTTTTTCTTCCATTTTGATTAGGTGCATTTGAGCTAGCAACCTTTGCAACATTTATTCTTTTTGAAAGCAATAAAACTATCTAATTCTACACTTATTTCATCCATGAATCCAAATTAAACTATTGGATTCACTTATTCTCTACCTAACTACTAAATTGTCATGATTAAACTGTATGACAATTCTTTATTCTCTATCTACAACAAGTGAAATTGAAACATGACAAGTCAAGATTAAACTGTTTAACTCATCATGGATTATGGCTTTTATTGACACTATGCCATAATCAACTACAAAAGGTAAAAGTAGTGGCATTTAGACTTGCACACTTTCATGTTCTATTCATCTTTTTCTTTTAGGGTCTGTTATTTTTTCTAAGTCCTTTGATTTTTCTTTTAGGACTTTTTACCCTCCTTTTGATTTTTTTGATTTTTTTTATTTTTTTACAAAATATGAGAATACAACTTGCAGAAGGCAAAGTATGTACATATTTACAAGATTACCATCAGTCAAGTCAAAATTATGAATCCTATATTTATAGGTTGCTAACATCGGGTTCACATGGGGATGACATCTCCTTGTGAGATGTCAAGAACACCATTGACTAGTAGCCTGATCCATTGGGCCAATCCCAAACATGCATTTTCTGTGGCTGAAAATATTGAATTGAATATAGTCCTTTTTCTGCAACCTGAAATCTGATTTGAAACTAACAAAAACATACTGGAATTCTTAAACCAAACTGATTAGATCTTAAATATCTTTAGGACCTTCTCCTTAGCTTCAAACCTTAATGATTTATTTCAAACTAGCTGAAAATTGAAAACTGAAATAAGCTGAAATCCTACCTACTTACTCTAATCAATTGTCCAACGGCTGGTTAGGTAAAATGAAATAACCAATGCAACCATTCAAGCATTATGTACTTTAATATATTTTGTTGCATTTTATTGTTGATTATCAAAACTGTACTTCTGCAACCTATTAGAAACTTTTCAACAAATGGGAGGATAAGGAAATACTTGATTTCCTTTGTTGACTCTAGAAAATGTACAAAAGGATCTTCCAAAATATCTTTCACATCATTGCTAATGCAATTAAGGCTGTATTATGAGATGACATGGTTTGTGAATCATGAGCTTATTTTTCTTCTCTATAACTTTCGGATAAAGTTTGTGATGATATTCTTATGGGTTATAGCTATTTGATTGAGTTGAGCTTTTTTTATATCTTAAAATTTGAAAATCATAGTTCAGTTCATCTGAAAGATGCTGGAATACCTTTGCTCATTCACTTGTACTCTGCTAATGAATCTGAAAGATTGGAAAGTAACACACTTCTATGGAATATGGAGGTTTCCATGAACTTCATAACTAACAGTTTATTCTTTCTTTAATAACCTTCTTCTGTTTCTTTGAACGATAGTTTAAAAGCATAACCCATTAGTTTTCTTATTGTCATTTGTTAATTTATGTCAACCAGACTCCCAATGCATAATTGTGAATCGAAAATCTTGATCAATAGTTTCATTATCTTCTTTGTTGTCAATCACAATTCTTAAATATTGTTGATTATTGATGGCATGATAGTTGTCTCTAATGAACTGAAATGAAGAAAAACAAAGAGGTAAAGAACCTTCACTTATTTCCACATTTTCTGCTTTTTCTTCCTCACTCTCTTTGATTGATCTATGTTAGTTCAGGTGTTCTCTAATATCTAAGAGTGTTTAAATGGGGAGCAGCTTAGATTTCACTGTACAAAGTGTCTTCAATTTGAAACATGTGAGTCATATGTGAGTCACCGCCTTGGAGCAATCTTTGAAAGAAGAACAACATCGACCTTATTCAAAAACTGGTGATTCCTCTTACACATATTGATCTGTAATCTATTGATCTAAACAATGAGTCGCGAATTTGTTCATGGCTCCTCAATGCCTCTTCTACTATTTCTGTGTGATTGATTTTGAACAAAAAATTCATCTTTCATAGTGATCTCTCTGTTTCTATTTTCATCACAAACTGTTCCAGCAAAGAAACAGTTTACCTCTGTAAATGTTTTTATTTTCCTCTTCTTAACTTCAACTTTTTCTATCTCAATTTGTAGATTGACTTCTTATCTCATTTGTATCTTCACATACATTCGATGTTTTTTGGATCTATTTAGCCAACAAAAATTCTATTTTAGGATCAAAGGCACTTGGATAATGCAAGAGAGCTGAATTATGAGGAGGTCTAATATTTTCTGGCATTGAATAATAAACTTGATTAAACCTATTAGAAAATTGTTGTATTGTTTCATTTGGATGTATTTTTAACTGATTATATTCTTCCATGACCACAAAAGGATTAACTTTGATTATCCATCTATCAAGGAAAAGTTTAATAAACTACTGGAAATTTGAGATGCTAGAATTAGGGAGATTTTTGAACCAACTCTTTATTCTATTTTGCAAAGAAAGAGCAAAAATTCTGATTTTAACATCATTTTCATTAATCTCAAATAAACCCAAATAATTTTCAAAACCTTGAATATGTTTTTGGGTAGTGATACCATTCTCTCCATCAAATATAGGAAGATGTTTGTAGTATTTTTTAGGAAAATCACGGAGTATAGGAGATAAAATAAGGGGCTTATATCTATCTGAAACTTTATATCGTACAAGAATATGTACAGGGATTGTAAGATTAGTCTTGAACATTTGAGGCTTCTTAATTGGAAAATGATCATCATTAGATTCAGAAGAAAGCTTCTCAAAGAGAGTAGGAAAATTATTATTTACAATATTTAAAGGAAAATAATTAAAGACTAATCTAAGATCTTTTATAAAATACAATATACATTGAAAAAATTTCTTAATGAGAAAGAACATGATGTCTTGGATTAAGATCCAAGTTGAAAGCCTGATCTTTCCATATTGTTCTTTGAGGTTCATTCGTTCAGTGGAGTCTTGATTGTGAAATTGATTTGGAGTCGCCAGGTGGATGATTTTAATATTTGTCTATCTGATCGTTGTCCACCATCATTGATAAAATCTAAACTTGTAAAATATTTCTAAAGAAAATGTTAGTCTTCCCCAGTATGGTGGCCAATATGTTATCACTCTAGTAAATTTTCTATCAGAAATATTTAAAACTTTGTAACTTACTAGAGGTAACCAAGAACCTCTTTTAGAATTCAGGATCTAGCCTTCCTGAGTTCCGGAGAGGGATCTCTCCTTAAGATTTAGCTTTGTTTTGTAATGGATTTTAGGCTAGCTATGAGTGGAAATTTTTGTTTGATTTTTTGAATCTTGGTGGAAATAAAGGACTACAAGGGAAACCATATAAAGATCCACCTAACCATTGGGCAATGGAGTCAAATTTATAACAAACAAGACTAGAAAGCTAAGATCAAAAGAACAAATATACTAAGGGCAAGATAGATGATCTTCAGAGGGTTTAAAAAGGATATTTTGATGAAGTGGTATGATCTAGACTAAGGGAAATTAAGAATCCTTAGATCACAGAAAAGGAAGAGGGAAATTGTGGTCAAACGAGAGTAAAGAGCAACTAAGAATTCTAAAGTCTGGAAATCAGCAGAAAACATAAACATGAAAACTAGTAAAAACAGAGAGATTTTTACACTAATTCTGTAATACCTTTCCTAGTTATTCATTTAAGATAGAAAATAAAACAAGATGTATGAATGAAACTTAAATAAATAAAAAATGAAAACTGGAAGATACAATGCTCATCTGATCAGCACGAGGATCATTAGTTATGATGTTTATTTGCTTCAGTTTCCAGCCTGTTGCTTCAACTTAACTCACATAAAATCCCAATGTTTCAACAAAAATTCTATAGTAGTCTTGATAATTTTATTCCACACTAAAATACTTCAAAGAGTGAAGTATTTATACAAATTCTAAACTAGAATATCTTGAAAAAATATCAAGATTGGTTCACAAATATCTCTAACTATTTTACATAAATAGAACTTAAGTAAAGGAAACTCAAGAATAATGCATCTATTTGGCACTATTTTTTATGGATATGTGATTAATAAGAGGAGAATTCGAATTTGATCCAACTCTTAGTTGATGATGAGGCATCCAAGTCACTAACTGCTTCCTTTCTTTGTGCATTATGCTCGAGAAATTCTGCAAACTTGGGGTCCAATGATATATTTTTATTTCTCAATATGAAATCGATATGTAAAAATTGAAAGAGGTTATTGTAGATACATATGTTGGTAAAATAAACCTCTTTCTTTTTCGTAACATTCCTCTCCAACTGTTCACAATAGGTTCTGCAAAAATATGTGTAAAAAATAGTTTTACAGAGTCTGAAAAATAGGCTGTAAATATGTGCATGTATCTCTCATTCTGAAATAACTGTGAAAAAATTGAGATAGGTTTTTGTAGATGGGTCTCTTAGGAACAAAATAATCCTTCAGTGTTTTAAGATATTTTTCTGATTGGCCACCATCGTCTCTGCAAAATGATGACTTAACAAGAATTGTTTGCAAAACGTGCTCTCCAATATTGTTTACTATTTCCAAATCCATAATGGATTTTAGAAAAGTGAGAGAGGTTTTTGTAGATGGCCCTCTTCATAACATAAACCTCCTTCCGTTTTGCAAAATTAATCTTGGATCGGTCACAATATGTTGTGCAAAACAATGACTTAAACAGGAAATTTGTGCAAAAAATGTCCTTTCTTGCTCTCTTTTTCATCTTTTCACCTTTTTGTTTCTTTTAACTATTTTACTTTCACTTTAGATAAAATTCATTGTTGGTGAAAGTATTTTCATCTCTTTTTACCATTTTACTTCCTCTGTATTTAATTTTACTATTTACCTTTGATTGCTCTTGTAACTTTGTTTTAACTTTCACTCTGACTTTTACCTGATACACTTTAACCACAGAAACTCTTTAATTGTTATGTTTTCAATGTCATTGTGAATTATGATTTCACTTTTACCATTCACTATGAAAAATTCATCATTCTGATCTCTCTCTGACTTGATTTTGTTCTTTATTTTTATGCAAATTGTTTGTTGAATGAAGATATTGAGTTAAAATCTGAGAATTTGGAGCAAACAATTTTGTCAACTAGTATTGAAATTGTTGGCCCAAATCCATATTCTGATAATAACCTGCAAAAATCAAACAATTTGTTAATGAAATCCAGGTCTGCAGGGTGGTGATTGAAGGCTTTTTTGAAATACTTGTGGAATGAGATCAGTCTGTGGAGGTTTAAATCTATTTTTTAGGCATTTTTGGGTAGCTATTGCAAGATTAGACTGTTTGCAGGAGTTATTCACTTTAACAGAGATGAAACTGAGCAATTTAGGCTAAGGATGGCTTATTTTGGGATTTTTTGCTCAATTAGGCTTTCTGAATGGAATATGAAGGTAATTCAGAGGTTTTAATTGTTCATATCCTTGAATTTAATCTTTAAACTGTGAAAATTAAGGAAATTGGCGTTAAAAAGGTTCAGAGTCGAAAACAGGGCTTTCTGGGAAAATTGGTCAGGGAGGCTCAACAATGGTGACTGTGAGTAGTTTCTGAAGGTCGAAGGTGAAAATGGTATGAAAAATGATAAAGAACTAAGGTTAAAACCTTAGTTTCTATGGATCATATGAGTATTAATTGCAGGTCATGTCGACATGGCGGGAGTAGTTTTTTATTTGAAAGGAAAACCAGTAATGGTTTTCACATTGCTTTTGAGCAGTAAGTGGTTTTGAGCTTGAGCAATGCAATCCAATATAATTCGAACACGTAGCAGGCGGCAGTTTCTCAAACCAAATTTTTTCACAAAATTTTTTAGGAACTTTGGTCGATCACTTTAAAAATGCGAAATGAGCTGCACACCGTCGGATGTGGCGGAGTGGAGAGAACAGTTGGGATTTGATTGAAAGCTATGGGGTAAATGCACTAGGGCCGGGCTTTTATATATTAGCCGGAGATATGGTGAGTGAAGATCTACGGTTGAAGTTTAACCCGATGAGAAGTGGTGGGGACGGGGGTATATGTTATCGGGTTAGATGTGGACCGTTAGATTTAGAGGGATGATTGAAGATCAGACGGCTAATAATCAATGCGATGGGGGAAAGATAGGGGGCTGGGGATTGTTCATCGCATCCGATGAGAACCGTCGGATCAATGGGATGAGGAGATCGGATGGTCGATATAAAATCCGAAGGCGGTGAGGGATTTTTAACCAAGGTTAGAGCTTTGGTAAAAGGGTATTTATCGGGAAAGTATAAAAGGTTAAGATTTTAACCTTGGGTTTAAGGGAAATCGGGAAAGGGGAATAGGATTTCTTTGAAGCTTAGCTTAATTTAAACTTCCGGGTTTTATATTTTTGTTTTAAACACATATAAACATGTTTAAAGATTTCTTTATATTTTTTTTATATAGTTAATTAAATCAAATTGATTTAATAACCATAGAGGGCAGGATATTTGAATAATGATATTTTTAGCCAAAGGGGGTTTATTTTGGGTATTATTAAAACATGTGAGGATAATCAACTTTGGCTAAAGTTATAATAATGGTTTTTTGGTGCTATTTAATAAAAGGGAGTTATATTAAATAGGAGAAGGATAATTAATAAGGAGTTAAATAAAATATGTTAGGTGTTAATATGAAAAGGGAAGAGTGAATACTCAAAACATACCATTATAACCAATAAAATTGAAGATTAAACCAAAACTTGCATTTATGATAATTTCATCACTTCTACTTAGGATAAAGGTTATTTTGAGGGTTTTATATTTCATAAGATGTAGGAAGTTAATCAAATGGGATTAGAGCATCATTAAGTAAAAATGAGGTTTTTACTTATGATTTTTCATGTAAATGAATACATGAATGGAAAATGATGTGATTTTTGGGATTAATATAACAACTTAACATTTTCAACTAGTCAGCCATAGAGCCTTGGGTCCGGTCTCAACAGTAGTCAAGGAAATGCCTTGAGCATTTCTGACTGATAGTTTAGAATGGTAAATGGCTATGGGGAAGGGAAGTTAGTTATTTGCAGCCCTGGTGAATAATGTTTACAATGATGCTTCTCACCTTCTTCTACCTACCCAATTTTAATTGCTAACATTTTTTCTTCCATTTTGATTAGGTGCATTTGAGCTAGCAACCTTTACAACATTTATTCTTTTTGAAAGCAATAAAACTATCTAATTCTACACCCTTAAACTATCTATCCATGAATCCAAATTAAACTGTTGGATTCAGTTATTCTCTACCTAACTACTGAATTGTCATGATTAAACTGTGTGACAATTCTTTGTTCTCTATCTACAACAAGTGAAATTGAAATATGACAAGTCAAGATTAAACTGTTTAACTCGTCATGGATTATGGCATTTATTAACACTCTGCCATAATCAACTACAAAAGGTAAAAGTAGTGGCATTTAGACTTGCACACTTTCATGTTTTATTCATCTTTTTCTTTTGGGGTCTATTATTTTTTCTAAGTCCTTTGATTTTTTTTTTTAAGACTTTTTACCCTCTTTTTGATTTTTTTAATTTTTTTACAAAATATGAGAATACAACTTGCAGAAGGAAAAGTATGTACATATTTAGAAGATTACCATCAGTCAAGTCAAAATTATGAATCCTATATTTATAGGTTGCTAACAAGCAACACCATCCCTTTTCATAACGAATGCATAATAGTGTTATGTTTTTTTATTTTTATTTTTAGAGGTTTTTTTACCACAAGGTTTTCTCTCTTTATTTCAATTTTTTCATATTGTGTCTTGCATAAGTTTCATGAATACCTAACGTGGATTAAAACTGCTAGGACTCACTGGGATATGTTAGGGGTTTTGGACAGCCGGAAGCTACGGGTTTATTTTCAACGAGTGGGGTGATTTTTTCTTCTGCTTCCTGTTGTACATGAGTACCTAATATGACCACTATACCTTCCCTACCATTTGGGATCATCACCTAAGTTTGGCATTTTCTATTATTCGTAAGTCTATTTTTAGTAGGGGTGACACCTAGGATGACATGTGGTGGTGATTAGGCATTGATTGGGATATGCCATGGATATTTCCTCTCCATGATTATGCATTTCCTTATCCCTAAGGTTAAATATGAATTTTGTCTCTTACTTCGAGAGATAACCTACCTAACCACCTTATCCACTGATCTACTTACCTTATCTATTGACTGTCTTATTTTTGGAGTTTGAATGGGTAGTTATTGTATGTGAGGGTTATTACCCTAGTTATAACTTATTTTTAACTCCACTTACTTTTATTTATTACTATCATTAGATATTTTCTAATTTAGGGTCTCCCACTCACTTTCTGACTTATTAGCTATTCTAGGAATGCTAATTAATTAACTGAGTGCATGCACAAGTGAATCTAAGCATATTCCGAATTGATTTTATCTCTTGGAGAAAATATTTTTTTTGTTCATGTTTAACAATATTAGATCAGAGTTTCATGAGTAATTAATATTGTCTATTTGGTTACTTTGTCAATTTTCTCAGCAATTTTATTCTCTCTTCTCTCTTGTTTTGCAGTCACCAGTCTAATGCTTTTTTCACATTTAGATATTGTGCTTGTGCTTAAAATACAATAATCCTTATATGGATTGAAATAAGAACCACAAGTATTGTATGTAAATTTAATTGAGCATCTTTTGAAAGTGAATTTCAAACACTTTAAATCATTATGATGCAACTCTGTGTCAAGAAAGTTGGCAAAATTGTTTGTATATCTTGTAGTGTTTGTAGATGATTTGTTGATGTTAGGGAACGATGAGACATACGTTGTATATAATATTTGAAGAAGGGATTTGAGATTAAATATTTGGGATATATTCACCAATTAAAGTGACTCAATATATGAAGTACATATTCATCTCCCAAAAGAAGTACATTGGAGAATTGTTGAACAAGGTTGGCATGATTAAATGTAACCCCCTTTGTACTACAATGAAACATAATTTGCAGCTCACATTAAAAGAAGGGAATGAATTTGAGGGCGCAACCAAGTAAAAACAACTTTTGGGAAGTCTTATCTACCTTACCACCTCTAGTCGAGATATTTCATTTGTTGTTGAGATTATTTCCAAGTTTATGCAAAAGCCTCGTGAAGGACCTTGATTTGTTGTTAAAAAAGTTATGAAATACTTGAGTGGAACTCAAGATTTTGGACTCAAGTATCCCAAGGTGAATGACTTCATCTTTGATTGGATATTATAATTCAAAATTTGATGGGGATAAAGAAAATGAAGTATTGAATTCAAGTATATCATGGGTTTTGGACCAACAATTTTCTCCTAGAGGTCATGCAAACAATAAATCCCCCCAGATTCCACAATAGAGGTAGAATATGTAGCATATGTAAAAGCAACAAAGGAAATTGTTAGACTCAAGAAAATACTTGAAGATTTGCGAGAGAAACAAGTGAAATATTCCCTCTTTTGATTGATAATACTTTTACAATCAAATTGGCCAAGAATCTCAAATTCCATGATCAAGAGCACACCAACACAAAGTTCCTTCTAATTCAATATCTTGTAAAGGTCAAGGCTATTCATTTAATACATTGTTGCACGAATGAGTAAATTGTTGACATCTTCACTAAAGCACTTTGAAGAGAAAAGTTTGAAAAGTCCAGAATGATGCTTGGACTCATAAAGATCCCTTTAGCTAGAAAATGAATGTTGGAGACAAAATTATCTGGGATTTGTGTAATTGTAATGTAAATATGTTGTAATTAGGAATCTAAATCGTCATATGGAAGATGAAGGCAAACCTAATGTACAAATTAATGATTTGAGCTAATGAAAACCAACAATGTTTGGAGTTACAACCCAATATATTATATATGTCGAAAGGAAATGTATATTGTAATTACGTTTTGGTCAATTTTTTTTTGAATTTTATTAGTTTTTTTTCTCGAAAAAATTTGAAACTTTTGACTTTTATTAGTTATTTGTAATTACATAAAAAATTCAAAAGCTTCTAAATTTTCTTTTATTAAAACATATATATATATATATATATATATATATATATATATATATATATATATATATAATTTATGAAATTGTACTTCATAATTTTCTATTAGTTGAAGATTGATATGACTATTTTTATATGGTTTTAATTGATATTGTGAGAATGAAATTTTTAATTTAAAAATAAAATAAATTCAAAATTCATTAACATTGCCACTGAGTCATCATTTTATTTTGTCATTCAATGTTATCATTCTCTTTGTGGTAAATATCGTTAATTTAATTTATTTGTGCTCTATTTAATGATGGTTTAGTACTTGACACCATCAGTTTATTGTGTCATTTAGTAATA